>JADBJO010006038.1:80000-95000 GCA_016801955.1 Conus betulinus
ACCCCAATAGTTGTGTTGAGGATAACACTGGCAAGCACTTCCCCATAATAAGCAAGAGGCGGATCCCTTGGCGATTGTCACGAGGTATGTTCTCGCTGTTCCTGTTGTATTACGCATAGTGCATTCACGTTTGAAGACTTTTGACACCTCGCTGCTCTTCCAGATGACCCAAACCACAAATCCCGGTCTTTCCAAAACAAGTTGTTCTCAATTCTTGTATATGTCAACAGCAAAGCCATTGTCTATATGTGTCTGTCCAGCTGGATGGTGGATTAGCTAGTGCGTCTCGTGATTGTGAAGATGCTGTAAGTTTCTTCTAATTGGATGACTGTGTTGAGATGTCTATTCAGCGAACAAGTATATAGTTTTCTTTTGAGTGTGTAGACGGTTTAGAAAAGCGAAGAGGAGCTTAGACAATTGCCTTAGATCCATACATAGTACGAAGGTCATTGTGGAACATTTTCATGTCGTGTTTATTGGCCAGTTGGTGAATCTGTGGCTTTTTCCATTGTTGGTTTTTCAACCGCCGGGCTTCTGCTGTTGGTGCTGTCTGGCTTCCTGGTAGTCTTCCTCCGTCAATTTATAACAGAACTCGTTCCGATCAGTGTGGTAATGCATATAGGTGAGTGTGTCAATCTCTTTATTTTAGGTAAACCAGTTACAGCAATCCTCTGTGCAATGCTCAAGCCATAAGTCATGGTATTTTGAATGGAGTCTTTGAAAAACGTCTGTTTCTCTTCTGTGTCATCCTCCATAGGTTTATAAGAGGGCAAAGATTCGCGGATCTTGTCTTGCTATACCTCTTTGAAGGTGTACACACATGCCAAGCTGAGATTCATTAAGAGCTTCCCATGGCTTTTTTTTTCCCTCTACGTTAATGCAATGCTCATCCTGCTGTGGATTAGCCAGTGATCAGACAAGGATTCAACGTGTGACATGCACATCAATTCTCTCTTTCTGGTGGAAAATGTCGTTGTCCGATCTTGTCTGTTTACTGGTAGAGGGCGTTGATAGTGGAGAGCTCATGTTTTGCATGGTCTTCAGTATTAATCCATGACAGCCATGTAGTCCAGTGTCGTGACACTAAAGAATGTTCACCCAAGAGGATTATTCCATGCCTACTCGCGCATCAACATCCCCGGGGACTATCAGCTTGTCTTTGTGAGATCGCTTATAACAGAAGGCAGCTCAAGTCCTCTGACATGGCCTCTTCAACGTAGTCATGGGTTGTCATTGTCAAAGCGTAGGCACTGATGACACTAGCAAAACTCTGTCGCTAACCCAATGTGCAGGATCACGCTATGATTGTTGATGCCACCAGGCGGATATCCAGACTCTTGGGAAGTTTGTAGCGCAGTATGGCAAATTCAGTGCCAGACATTGGTGCGTGGTGGCTGATCCGCCGAACGTGGACCCAAGGAATGATACGTCTGCCCACTCAAAGTAAAGTGTTAGGTCCTTTACATCAAGGAACAGTGCAGTGAAGACACTTCCAAGCTGGAGATTAAACGAAGTTTACTTCTTGGCACAGTCTGTCCTTCCTAGCTTAGCAGTCTGAGATAAACGAAGTAAGTACACGAAAGGAGCTGATGGTGAAACTGAACTTCTGGTACAATACTGGCAACATAATTCAGCTGAGCAGAATTTTTCTTTATATGTTTAGTTCATTTTCATCCATGTTGTGGTGCATTATTTAGTAGTTGCTGATCTGTTGAACTACAATAACAATATTTTCCAAAACTGAAATTTCTCTTACCAGGGTCTCCTCCTTAATTGTTGGTCTTTTCTTTTCTCTTGTGTTGTACGATATAGCTCTTATTTCCATGAAACGGACGTCTAAGAATAATTGGTCTGGTCATCAGGAATTTCACTTAAAACTTTCCCGTTTGTAAGGTAATGCTTCGTATTGTTCTTTTATTTTACTTATAGTTCCATAGACTAGTTCTACATATTTGGGGTCTTTAAGAAGGGAAGAGTTGAATTTCCATAAGCTTTTTTGCCTTTCTTCCTGTCTAAATATTAGTTTGGTATTTGAGAGAATGATCACTTCTATGCATATACAATGTCTGCTTCTTTGACATATCTAAACAGCGAGTCTGATACAAGGAAAAAGTCTAGACGACTTTGTTGTACTGGATTTAACCTTCTCCAGCTATACCTTTGAACTTCTGGATTAAACTCTCGCCAAACGTCAACAAGTTCAAGATCATATATCATGTTATAAACATTTTCTTGTACTTTAGCGTTGTTGACATGTTTTGTAATTATAACAGTCTAGATGAGGGTTAAGAACTAGATTCCAGTCTCCTCCAATAATTACATCCCGAATTTTACTATCTTCGATTGTCTTTTGTATATTCATGAAAAAAGATGGTTCATCTCTATTTGGACCGTAAATATTTACTAAAACTATGTCTTTTCCCGTTGCATTCAATACTAGAATGACATAATTACCATTGTCATCCTTTATAGTGTTTATGATTTTAGATTCAAAGTTGTTATTCAGCAAAATAGCTACTTCTCTAGACCTTGTATTGTTGGAAGCGTATACGCACTCATAACCCCATTCCGCTCTCTGATTTGACGTTCCATTGATTGACTAAAATGAGTGTCTTGCAAAAAATATACAGAGTATTTTTTCTGTCGCAAAAATTGAAAGACATCTCTTCTTTTCTGGAATCTACCGAGACCCTGACAGTTTAAGAGAGATGAAAGTATAAGACTATTCATAATTTCGTTCTTTTTTTTTACGTGTAAAGTATTCTTTAAGACAGTTCCCTGCGTGTCAATTCTGTTTACACAATATCGCTGACATATCCTGATATTAAACAGTCGATTGCAGATGATCCTAATATGACAGATAGAAATAGAAACAAATGTACATGTACAACTATTAAACATCTTGTTCACACAATAACAACAAAACATGCAATCAAAAAGTCAAAAGTTCTCCTCGACAATGCTGGGCGAGGCATAAGTGCAATATATAAAGTGTATCCACAGCAAAAACTGGCATCAATATTTTTCACAGAAAAGAAACGTTGTTTGGCATTCGACTTTAGATCACTGTTCATTTCTAGATGAAGAAAATGTTAAGTATCTCTTCTTTCTTCTTACTACCATTTCCCCCCCCGGAGAGAGAGAGAGAGAGAGAGAGAGAGAGAGACAGACAGACAGACAGACAGACAGACAGACAGACAGACATGCAGCAGACAGACAGACAGACAGACAGGCAGGCAGACAGACAGACAGACAGACAGACAGAGAGAAAGAAACGGACAGACGGACAGACAGACAGACAGAGAGAGAGAGAGAGAGAGAGAGAGAGAGAGAGAGAGAGAGAGAGAGAGAGAGATGCTCATGAGGTTGAAAAGATATCACGGGACTAAGATATTATAAAATAAGCAGGCGGTCGTAGAGGCAGACTTCCTCACAACATAATTTGACTTCAGATCCATTTTACATCTTTGTGCAGCAATCTGAGTGCAATTAACAATGACTTCAGTTCGTGTTTTTGCAGTGGGCACTGTCGATTGCACTCTCAGAACGGACTTTTTATTGACCAGACCAGGCAACAACACTCGCACATTATTTTCCGAAATTCCGCTCTGAACTTGCCACCTGTCAGGCAATACAGGTAGAAGTTGATGGCACTGTTGGAGTGCCACATCACGCCAGTGACCGTATGGACCACTGAAAAATGTCCGTCTACCAACCGGTCTTCCATTTCAATGTAGGATAGATGATCATAGCAATGGAGATGGGCGTGGACAGAAGGAAGAAAGACACGCTGGTGACGATCAGTGTCACGGTCAGTGAAGGCACTTTCTGTCGTCTGGAACGCTGGCTGGCTTGCTGGGCACTGAGAATGGTGTCTGTCTGCCTGACTGACCTGACGACTGTCCAGAGAAGAACACTGTTGCTGACCGCCAGCAATATGAAAGGTAAGAAAGAAGACTGCAGCAGGTCTATCCAAGGCCAAACCATTCCAACAAACCATTCATACAATCCTAATGCAGTTGTCGTACACCTTAAGCTTCCCATGCCATATCCGTAGAGATGATGACCATTAATCAAAATCATTGACTATCAGTATACCGGCTGTAGTTTGAGACATTCTCTTGGACCATACAACACTGACGCGAAGTGGCCACAGTACAGAAGCTGCTCTCAGCATAGTAGTGAGCGCCACCAGCATCCATGCAGACACAGGGGGCGCCATGTATTGTAGCATGGTGAAAACCTTGCAAGGCCAAGAACCTACCTCATCAAAGTATGGCACACCAAAATTCGTATGGAGCGCGAAATTCAAAGGCAATAGTATCAAAAGTAACTGGTCAGAACAGGCCAAAACCTGGAAGAAGAAAACACTGGAAGTCGATGCAGGAAGACTAAACATTATCAAAATTATCAAACAAGTTTCCGAACGTTCCTAACACAAACACAATCACAATCTGGCGATATCGAAGATCAAGTCTGCGACATTATCGTATAGCTCGAGCCGTTCATCCACCATTGTAGAACTCACTTCCGTAACGCTACTCACTTCCGTTATGTTGTTCACTTCCGTCATACTGGTCACTTCCGTCCTGCCACTCACTTCCACTGTCGTGTTCACTTCCATGGCACTGCTCCCTTCCATTACAGCTCTCTCCGAGTAGACTGACTCCTGCAGGTGAGAGCAACTTGGATGAATTTCAGTTCAGATACTGCATTTGATTTCATTTCTTTATTTTCTTAATTCATTCATTCCCAAATCTACCCTCTAAACGCTGCATTGGGGGGGGGTAGAAAGCATCCAGACAGAAAAACTGTCAACAGTGTGCAGCCAGCTGACACTGCATGTGATGTCAGTTTTAACCAAAACGTGTTTGCGCGTGTGCAGCAGCACTCATGCTTTCAATGATCAACACCCCTCGCCGTACGCCGTAACGCAGTAACCCATGGTGTATGTCAGTTTTAACCGTTCCCGTACGTCGCCAAAACTAATCCCTCGCCGTGCGCGCTCTGCTTCCTGGGTGTGCAGAAACTCATGCTTTCAATGAAGGAATGACCCCTCGCCATACGCCGTGGGTGTACAGTAACCCATGGTTTCTGTATAGAAACTAATCCCTCGCCGTACGCCGTGGGTGTACAGTAACCCATGGTTTCTGTATAGAAACTAATCCTATAGAAACTAATCCCTGCCGTACGTTGTGGCTGTACAGTAACCCATGGTTTCTGTATAGAACTAATCCTTTGCCGTACGTTGTGGCTTTGTACAGTACAGTAACCCATGGTTTCTGTATAGAAACTAATCCTTTGCCGTACGTTGTGGCTGTACAGTAACCCATGGTTTGTGAGTTAGAGCTATCCCTTGCCGTACATCGTGGGTGTACAGTAACCCACATCTGCTCGTAAAGCAACTTTGACTTTTCTTTCAGCAAACTTGCATGTACTATTCCATTCCAGGCTTTTTCTTCATTTCGATGTAATTGGTTAAAAACAAACAAACAAACAAAACAAAAAAAAAAAAAAAAAAATCGCTGCTAGCGCCCTAATTTATACTATAATCAGGACTGCAGAAATAGATTTTAGAGCAATGGATTTCAGACATACAATAATATCAAAAAAAAAAAAAAAAAAAAAGGCATTGTCAATCAGTTCTCCCAGTGATTCTCTTTTCTAAGGAAACAAATCACGGAGACTTGGAATTGTTGTAGATAAATCAATCTAATGTAAAAACTGATAGTAATCAAACTTACCGCAGACTTGAACTGGGATGTGATTCACGCGTCTCCTTGTGTCTCTAGCCGGCAAGCACGCATGACGTCACACCCACAACATATGGCGCGAACGTTTTTTTTTTTTCATTGTAAGTATGGGTGGCCTCACACCCACGACGTACAGCGCGCAAAGTTTGTTCTTTGAGAGTATGGGTGTGATCACACCCATGACGTACTGTATATTTAGTGTCTATTTATATCCACAACATATGGCGCGAACGGTTTCTTCTTTGTAAGTATGGGGTGGCCTCACACCCACGACGTACAGCACGCAAGGTTTGTTCTTAGAGAGTATGGGTGTGATCACACCCATGACGTACTGTATATTTATTGTTTAATTATTTCTTTGTTTTATGCACAAAGCAAAATAATTTTCAGGTGATATGTAGTATGATACATTATAGACAAAGTCATGAAATTTCAGGAAAGTTGAATCAAAATTACTTGAGTTACAGAGCAAAACCATGTGTGTGGGTGGTTTCACACCCACGGCGTACGGGAAAGGTTTTAATTAAATGTTACTGGCTCTCGACTATCTAATTTGGATTGTGCATCTCTGAAGTATCTCAAAATGTACAATAAAGAAAATGCATGGGCCACATGCACATACAGAGTGAGACAGACAGACAGACACAGAGAGAGAGAGAGAGAGAGAGAGAGAGAGAGAGAGAGAGAGATGTGTGTGTAAGCATCTTCCTTAGTCACATTTTTTAAAAATTCTACCCTGCTTTGACGGTACCTTGTTGTGCTAAAGTAATGAATAGTCTTTGCAGTGAGACAGTGTGTGTCAGCTGTCTTACAAACTTAAATGTTATCACTGAGTATGTCTAAGTGTTTAACAGTGCGAGTCGGACAATCACTATTTATTCCAGCGCCATATTTAAAAAAATGACGATTTGACTTTCATCACAGACGCTGACAAAACCACAGTTCAGGAGATATATTGCATCCCTCTTCAAATGAACATTCTCTGTCTTCGATCTTAATCGGCTTACGCTATCACAGAAACCCTGTTCAAAGAGCTCCGATGTCAATCTTAATTCTATGTCTTATTCTCCTACAGCTGTTGAAACAGCGCTGTATGAAAGTTGGGCTGATTTGAACGCAGCTGATGTGTGTGCATATCGTCGACTGAAATTGAACACGTTGCTAAAGACATCGGTAAATCACGAATGTTTCTCTTACTTCGGCTAACATTGTCTACTACACAAACTGGCTAGTATTGGCTACAAAAACGGCTAACATTGGCAGCAAAAAGTTGACAACACTGGCTACAAAAATTGGCTAACATTGGCTGCAAAAAAAAAATTGGTTAGCATTGCCTGCATTAAAATCCGTTCCTTTCTTGGAATTGCCCAAGTACGAACATCCAGAAAAGTCAGCTAGTGTAAAACTTAGCAGAAAACATGATACCACACAAGTCATTGTGCTTACAAACAGCATGTACCTCGCACACAATGTTGCGCTCTATATATAGACACTCGGTAACATGGAAGGGGGGTGTGGATCCGTTTTTTGCGTGAGCCGTTTGTGCGCGCGTGCACATGTACAGGCAGACTTGTTAGCAACGTAAATTGTTTTTGTAATGTACAGTTGTTGAAGACAATGATTTCTTTCTTTGGTGTACAGGGTCTCATTGTTCACAAAGGGCATGATCTCTTTCTTTTTATTTTCTATTCACAGTGATAGAGCCAAAAGGCTATTATATTTACATGTAACATCACGCCGTGTCGGTAAGCAAACCTAACAAACTCTCTGATCAATAATGCTCGGAAAGTGTGTGTGTGTGTGTGTGTGTGTGTGTGTGTGTGCGTGTGTGTGTGTGTGTGCGCGCGCGCGCGCGTGTGTGTGTGTGTGTGTGTGTGTGTGTGTGTGTGTGTGTTTGACAGAGAGAGAAGAGAGAGAGAGAGAGAGAGAGGGGGGGGGGCAGACGGACAAATACAAGCTTGTCATAATTAAGTTGACGTCGCTGGCTATTTTTCACAGTGTGTGTACGTGTGTGTGTGGTGTGTGTGTGTGTGTGTGTGTGTGTGTGTGTGTGTGTGTGTGTGTGTGTGTCTGTATGCATGTGTCTGTGTGTCGAGAGAGAGAGAGAGAGAGAGAGAGAGAGAGAGAGAGAGCGGAGAGAGAGGCAGACAGAGACAGACAGACAAACAGACAGACAAATGCTTGTCTATATATCACATGGCTGTAACGGCCAGAGAACAAAGGCACATGAGTCAACATGATATACCTCAATGGACTCCATATAAAACTTTCAATCTTTCCGGTCGCCGTGGTCTATATTTTGGTGTCACAAAAACAGACCAATTCTCCTGTGTGTATTCGGCTTTGATTTTTGTTTTTAGGAATATAATCGACTGCATTATAACGCTATTCCACCATTCATTCACAAAGCATGCAAACGTAATCCTGGAAGGGGAGATTGGAGAATGAAAAGAAAGAAGACAGAACGGAAACACTGGAGATAGTGTCAGTTAAGATTTAGTGTGACAGGTGAACATGTCCAAGAAAGGTTTTCTTCAAATATTTCGAATGAAAAGATTAAGAGCGTGTTACAGGTCCACCTCAAACGGCTTATCAAACATGAGTTTAAGGTCCAAGAAGGTTGTTCCTTTTCTCCACAGATTTTTTGTATAATTTGTATGATGGAATTTCTGTGACAATGTAAACAAAAGATAACTATAGAAAAAATGACTATCGAAGAACAGAGAAAAAAACAATTGCAACTGGAAGAAAGCAATGCAACGACGATAAACGCGTACGCAGTTGCTTGGAAATATGCGCCGACCATTAAAGGCTTGCTAGCCAACTCTGATCACGTCTGTCCACTGTTTCTGTAGGACATGTCCACAAGGGCAGCTAATAACTCCGCTATGAAGCATCCCCACACGGACAGGGGACGGAGAGCATAGATAACCCAAAGATATACACATATAGACATCATGTACAGCTTGTGCCGGGCACGCTGATATTCTGATATTTGGAGGTGGCGAGCACACACACACACACACACACACACACACACACACACACACACAGAGAGAGAGAGAGAGAGAGAGAGAGAGAGAGAGAGAGAGAGAGAGAAACAGCGACAATTTAGAAATAGAAACAGGGAGAGACTGAGAGAGACAATTGTCAGGCTTCAGCTGATTGGTAGTAATGCCATAACCACTGAAAAAGATTAGTGGACAGTATACATTGATTGTTATTGATGTTGTGACCACTGAACAAGGTATGTGGGGCAGTATATAATGATTGTTATTAATGCTGTTATGCTGTTACTACTGAACAAGAGAAATGGACAATATATGATAATTGTTATGACTGCTATGACTACTGAAGAAGATAAGTGGACAGTATATGATGATTGCTATTGATGCTGAGACTATTGAACAAGATACGTGGACAGTATATGACGATTGTTATTGATGTTATGACTACTGAACAAGGTAAGTGTACAGTATACAATGATTGTCATTGATGCTGTGACTGCTGAAGAAGATAAGCAGACAGTATATTCTGATTGTCGTTGATGCTGTGACTGCTGAGAGAAGATAAGCAGACAGTATATTCTGATTGTCGTTGATGCTGTGACTGCTGAAGAAGATACGTGGACAGTATGTAACGGCTGGTATTGATGCAGTGACTACTGAACAAGAGGAAGTACACCGTGAATAATGATTGTTATTGATGCAGTGACTACTGAACAAGAGAAGTGGACAGTAAATAATGATTGTTATTGATGCTGTGACTACTGAACAAGAGAAGCAGACCGTGAATAATGATTGTTATTGATGCTGTGACTGCTGAACAAGAGAAGTAGACCGTGAATAATGATCGTTATTGATGCAGTGACTACTGAACAAGAGAAGTAGACAGTGAATAATGATCGTTATTGATGCTGTGACTACTGAACAAGAGGAAGTAGACCGTGAATAATGATTGTTATTCTGACTACTGAACAAGAGAGGTAGACAGTGAATAATGATTGTTATTGATGCAGTGACTACTGAACAAGAGAAGTGGACAGTGAATAATGATTACTGATGCAGTGACTACTGAACAAGAGAGAAATAGACCGTGAATGATGATCGTTATTGATGCAGTGAGTACTGAACAGGAGAAGTGGACAGTGAATAATGATCGTTACTGATGCAGTGAGTACTGAACAAGAGAAGTAGACAGCGAATGATGATCGTTATTGATGCAGTGACTACTGAACAAGAGAAGTAGACAGTGAATGATGATCGTTATTGATGCAGTGACTACTGAACAAGAGAAGTGGATAGTACACTAAAGCAGGGAGAAAAACCCTCTTGGTTTACCGTGTGACAGACTGACACAGATGCGCACCACTTCGTCCAGGGAAGATGATCCAATTTCAATCGTCTGTGGTAAATAGATTCAGGGGTAACAGGGAAAGCTAATGGTCACTTCACAGTTTAACATTAAACAGTAAACACGCATCCCGTGGTAGAAATGTGCCAAAATCTGCCACATGGAGTTAACAGATTCTCTGCTCTCAGACTTTCCCTCTCACTCTTCACCTCTCTCTCTCTCTCTGTCTCTGTCTGTCTGTCTGTCTGTCTGTCTCTCTCTCTCTCTCTCTCTCTCTCTCTCTCTCTCTCTCTCTCTCTCTCTCTCTCTCTCTCTCTCTCTCTCTCTCTCTCTGCAGAGGTGAGTCTGCTTTGCTTGTCACTGTACAGCGGTGATTCTATCTGCTGCAACTGTATATTGGCGAGTCTATCGGCTCCACACGACACAGCCGTAGGTCTGTCTGCCTCACGCTATACAGTCATGAGTCTGTGTGCTTCGCTCTGTGCGGCAGCGACTCTCCTCTCTGCCACACATAGTATAGCGGTGGGTCTGTCTGTTCCTGCTGTTCAGGTGTGAGTCTGGCTGCTTCCTACTGTGCGGCGGTGAGTCTGTCTCCCTTGCACTGTTCAGTGAGCAGTCTGTCCGCTTCACGCTGTGTCACTGTCAGCCTGCTACTCCCATGCCGTGGTCGATTTGTCTGTTTCACGTTGTGTTGGGATAAGTCTGTGTACTGCACGCTGTTCTGATTCTGTTTGTGTACGTTTTGCTGGAATAAAGGCAGTATGTAATCAAGTGTCATCTTTTTTGTCATTGTATCAACTATGAAATGTTACTCTCGTCTGTACGTGTCTGGAATCCTAGAGAGTGCATCAAGTTGTAAACCTTAGAAAGTCACCCAAGCTCGTGCACTTCAGAGGAAAGCGACTTTGCATATAGCTTTATTTTCGTTTAAACATATGATTTTGCACAATGCGTGATGCATTTCCAATTCAACAACAAAAGCAAACAAACAAGCAAAAAAAAAAAATCCTAAAATATTAAGATTCTATGAGCTGTCAGTCAACTTTATCAGATATCTTTTTTGCTGATGAAAACTGTAAAATGCCTGGAAACTAAGTGTACTCGCTACTCAAGCTTGACTGAGTTATAAAGTCCGTCAGAAGTGTGTGTGTGTGTGTGTGTGTGTGTGTGTGTGTGTGTGTGTGTGTGTGTGTGTGTATGCGCGCGCGCGCGCGCGCGTGCGTGTGTGTGTGCGCGCGTGCATGTGTGTGTGTGTGCGTGTGTGTGTCTGTGTGTCCATGGATGGGTAGTGGTGCATGCGTGCAAGCCAGCACATGGGTGCTTATGTGCGTGTGTGTGTGCATGCGTGCCCGCGTGCATGTGTTCGTGTATGTGAGTGCGAACATCAATTAGCCCTAATTCAAAATGCCTTTCAATCAATTTCATGTTTGGATTCGATGCATGATAGAACCCGTCTTCTCATTGGTTGGCTTGTATGACGTCAGTCCCGGAAATGAACAATAGCCCAAATTCAGGTTGAAAAAAAAATGTTACACACGTTGTGCATTAACCTTGTCTTCCTTGAACATGAATCCTGCATTCACAGTGGAGTGGCGATGTACACTCCTGAAATATCGTCTGTGTATGAGGCGCTTATTGTTACATGAAAAAGCCTGGTTCATAAATTCAACACGAAAAAGATGTCCACTCCATTTCTGAGAGCACACATGTCTTATTCTTCTGGGCTTTCTTCTTCGTCTTCTCCTCCTCCTCCTCCTCCTCTTCTTCTCCTCCTCCTCCTCCTTCTTCTTCTTTCTTCTTCTTCTTCTTCTCTTCTTCTTCTCTTCTTCTTCTCCTCCTCTTCTTCTTCTTCCTTCCTTCCTTCCTTCCTTTCTTCTTCTTTTCTTCTTTCTTTTTTTTCTTTCTTTCTTTCTTCTTCTTCTTTCTTCTTTCTTTCTTTCTTTCTTTCTTCTTCAGTATCGTAAAAAAAAGAAAACTACACGCAATATTAACCACTTACTAGGCTGGTACATTTTCATGAAAGTGTTTACCGAAAGCCGAAAAAGCGAGCGAGTCCTCGGAAATCTGTCGTCTCCAAAAATAAGAATAAGAAATGAAGGTACGGTCCCGACCCTGATGTAAAATTCTCTGAAAAGTACAGTGTTTTCAGTGCTTGCATATAATGTGGAAGGCATCCTATCAAAACTGAAAGAAACTAGCTTCGTCTCCTTTATTATAGATTTAGACTTCATTTGTCTGGTAGAAACTTTCGTGGATTCATTCACATCTACTTTAGTTCCATCCCATACAAGCTTTGTATCACCAGCAACAAAAAAAAATCTCTTCGGGGAAGGAAAAGTGGTGGGGGTCGTTTGTAATGGTAAAAAAAAACATCTTTTTTGCAATTTACAAAAGAAATTCCAACAAAATACGATAACGTTATCGTACTCCAAGCGGATTGAGCAGCTGTTTGGAACTGAGTCTGATGTTTTCATTATAAGTGTTTACTTGAATCCAGTAAATAGTCCGTTTTATGACACTGGTGACGTGGACAATGGGATCTCTGTTCTTGAACAATGGATGCTCGATATTATAGAAAAACAAGAAGATACTGAATTTATCCTGTGTGGGGACTTTAATGCTAGAACCTCTGATATCTTTCCTGCACAGCTGACTGTAGACGATGTGATGTTTTGACCCGCTCACCATGACCAGTGTATTAACTCTGAAACTGGTGATTAGACTCCCCCTCTTCGTTCTTTGCAGGACACTGCGATTAATGATTATGGTCAAAAATTACTTTATGTACCAGTTTTGATCTGTATATATTGAATGATGTTTGTTTAGGAGACACAGATGGTTATTTCACTTATTTATCTCTGGAAACAGTGTTATTGATTATTTTATTTTCTCTACTTCCTTGTGCTCCCTACCCAGAAGACGTTCATGAAAAAAATTCACACAAAGCACATGCCTGCCGACAGCGTTGTGAAGTGTAACCAGCAAACGGATTATGCTGAAGTTAATGACTCGTCTGTTTTCAAACTAGTTTGGTCTGAAGATAGGCGAGAATTTTTCTCTATCAAATTATTTACCAGAAAAAACAAAACCTCGCCTGAGCAAGCGAAACAGTTAATTGAAAATGACATGGACAGTGCACTTGATTTGTTTTCTGCCACCCTAAAATCTGCCGCCTCTTGCATGTCTGTAAAGCAGGGTGGTGGTAGGACCATCAGAAGTAATCTATGGTTTGACTCGGAGTGCTATGAAAGTCGAAAGAATACCAGAAAAGCACACGCGATTTCAAACGTTTACAAAAAGAAACCCCACAGAGGATGGACACGAATAATTTCAGAAGAGAAGATCATATAAAAAGTTATTGGATGATAAGGGGGAAAAAAAAACACATACAAAACCAAATGTAGAGCAGAACTTGAACAGAATGTAAACGACTCCAGACAGTTTGGAAAAAAAAAAAAAAAACATTTTTCAACGAAAAGTAGAAAGTTTAGTAATATTACGGATGCAGAGTGGTTGCAACACTTTAAGAGGATCTTTGAAGTAGATACTAATGTTTCTAAGGATGACGATTCTCCGATTTTTGAACCGGATTTTGAAGAAGAAAATGATGATTCAGATTTTGGACCATTGAATGATGATATTACTGAAGAAGAAGTAGTAGACTCAATTAATCTCTTAAAAGATAACAAACCAGCAGGTCCTGACGGCATTTTGTCTGAATTACTCAAATCTTCGAGGGATATAGTTGTTCCTTTTCTTCTGCAATTTTTTAATGCTGTTTTTTCATCAGGTCAGTACCCAGCAGCTTGGACCGAGGCTATCATACAACCTGTGCATAAGAAGAGTAATCTGCACAAACCTGAAAACTATAGAGGCATCTCACTTTTGAATTTAAGTGGTAAATTGTACAGTTACATAATCAATGAGACTGTCCAAATGGGTTGAATCTAAAGGTGTGCTAGGAGAAATTGAAGCTGGTTTTCGGAAAGATCATTCAACTATCAATCACTTTTTTTTTTTGATGGTTCAAAAATACCTACTTAGAAACACGTAATAATTTGTTGCTTTCATTGACTTCCGTAAGGCTTTCGATTTATTTTTCACACGGAAAATTTTGGCCTATATTGCGTAAATCTGGAATTAAAGGGAAAATGTTATTGACAATCCAAAGCATGTATAAAACTGTAAAAGCTCGAGGACGCTTTGGGATCAAGATGACGGAAGCATTCACTTGCTACAAAGGCTTAAAACAAGGCGAGGTTACCAGTCCGCTACTTTTTTCTCTGTTCATTAAGGAACTGGCCACAGGAATAATTGAAATTGGACGACACGGCATTCAACTGAACCCTGACATGATTGAGCTGTTTGTTTTACTTTTTTGCGGACGACTTTGTTCTTTTATCAGACACAGCTGCTGGACTTCAGAACCAGCTCAATGTTCTTGCAATTAGGCATCTGAATTAGATTTACTGGTCAACCTTGACAAATCAAAAATAATCATTTTCAGGAATGGTGGCTATATTTTTCGACGTGAGTCATGGACATATAACGGCCTTCAAATGGAAGTAGTAAATTCTTACAAATACCTAGGGTTTTTTAGCACCAGATCATCGTTCTCTAGGGCTCTGGAAGACTTGGCGACTAAAGCCAAGAAAGGTGTTATTGATATGTTCAAAACTTTATGGAAGATGGGTGACTTTTCGGCCAAGATTTTTCTTAAGTTATTTGATGCCCAAATAAAGCCTATCCTTCTATATGGCTCTGAAATTTGGGGACTGACTGGATCTTCTACAATAGAAAAACTGCACATGTTTGCTTTGAAAAAAGCTTGAATGTTAGCCCAAGGACACCAAATGCCATGGTATACGGCGAGTCTGGACGTTATCCTTTATAC
>JADBJO010006038.1:100000-107500 GCA_016801955.1 Conus betulinus
TCATAACTTCAGGAGATCAATCATTCCACACACACATGAGCCCGTTGCGGATCACCCAGAGGTCCCTGACGATGTGGAGGCCTCAAAAACCGACAACGCTGTCCTTCATCTTCGTTTGCCGTCATGGGCATTTCTGCAAAGGACATTGTCGTGGTCGAAAGGATCAAAATGCACTATTCGTAATACAATGAATGACGATCTTTACCTGCATCGAACCTGGCAGTTAATGTGATAATCGCCGAAACATGACAGAAAATGAAATGAAATATACTTCTCACTCTAAAATCCTGTTTCCTGATGCATCAATTCAGACCTATTCAATTCTTGGGGTGAGTAGTTGAAAGTAAAACTCTCTAGAAAGAAAACAGAACTGCTTAATTTTGACCGTGGTAACTATTCAGTTTTACGCTAACATATGCGCATAGCACTCTAGAAAGCACAGAAAAAAAACAACAACATCTGTTTCTAGCACTTTAAAATAATTGTAAGTAGGATGAATGTACTGCGAGTGTGCTAAATGCATTTACTAAGCTGTTTTAAAGTACTCAGGTGAGCACTAGAATCCATACACAAAGATTTCGTTTGACCTCGTTTTAATTATACAGATATGGTGCGGAACACCCGCACTGATAAGCCAATTAATTCTCTGCGAAATTCAACCCCTGAAAATAAAATGAACCACATTCCATGTGATCCCATTTGTGAGAAAAAAAATCACCAACAGTTATACGAAGAGTCTGTATTTTGTTTATGTAAGGAAATGAGAAAAAGGCATACAAGTGTGCAAGACAGTAAATGGCATGTACCATCATTATTCGCCTGATCTTTTGCCCGCCCTTGACTCGAACAGGAGCTCATACCAAAGGCAAAGCCATTAGAGCTTACAATATCAAAGAGTAAAACTGAAAAATATCGGAAACCATACATCCCTTCCGCTGCATCCTTAAAGGAATTGTCTCACGGATCATAGTAAAGTCAGTCAGTCTGCAACTGCAGTCAAACCTGACTCATCTATCTATGATCCTGCAGTACCACTGAATTCTATCTCGGTGAGAGAAAGGAACGAATTATTCATTGCCGTCTTTGTCTTGGAATGGCGAGCTTAAAATGAAATGTTTCAGTCATCATCTAGTATACGACCCACTGTGTAATTGTGGTCATGGCGTCAAAATTGCTCAGCATTATTTGTTGACCTGTTTCGTTTTAGCGAAGCTCGTTCGTTCAAACACTTGTTTATCATCGTCCACCAGACTGTAGACATGTATCAACACTTGTAAAGGGTAGAATGATGTAATCTGCAGAGGATACAGATATGTTAGCATTTGATACTGTTTACAAGACTGTCTCTTAGAGTTACCGTTACCGAGAGAGAGAGAGAGAGAGAGAGAGAGAGAGAGAGAGAGAGAGAGAATAAAGTACACACATAGAGAATAAACCTACTTATTTTTTTTTTATTGGCCAAGACTCTCACCTAAACGTATGCCTAAACACCATTTAAACCTTCTCTCCGTTTTCGAAGCAGTTCGACTGCTATATCATCGGAATTTCATTGTACAGGCCTGTATCCTACATCTAATTTAATGTATATCATAACGCCTTTCTAGAACAGTCTGCATACATTTCCCAACAACATTTAGACGTACGAACTTACCCTAGCTTCACTTAAGCGTTCCACTCTACATCCCAGTCTCATTGAAGTGAAGTGAACGTTTTGAAGAACATGAGAGAGACAGCAAATTGCATCACGCAGCCCCAGTTGATAAACCCTTCAGCATCTTCGCGCTCTATTTGTCTCTTGTTGTGGTTTCAGCTGTGTGAAATAAAAAAAAAAACCTTCGGCGAAGAAAGTTCATGGAGAGTGCTATGTCATCAGCAAGTTTGTAGATTTTGACACCAAGACGTTTCAACAGATGTTTGGATGCATTTACGAGCCGTCATCAGTGCGATTTTAAGATGACGGTTTTGAAGTTTCTTCTCACAAAGAGAGAGAGAAGAGAGAGAGAGAGAGAGAGAGAGAGAGAGAGAGAGAGAGAGAGAGAGAGAGAGAGAGAGAGAGGGGGAGAGAGAGAGAGAGAGAGAGTGTGTGTGTGTGTGTGTGTGTGTGTGTGTGTGTGTGTGTGTGTGTGTGTGTGTGTGTGTGTGTGTGTGTGTGGGTGTGTGTGTGTGTGGTGTGTGTGTGTGTGTGTGTGTGTGTGTAGTGTGTGTATGTGTGTGTGAGTGTATGTGTGTGTGTGTGTGTGTGTGTTCTACACAAAGCTTGTGTCTCTTATTTCTAGCCCTTTTCATCCCCACCCCCTACCCTTCCCCAGCCTACTTTTTTTTTCATTCGAATTTACTTAACCTTATGACATATGTATTACGATGAATTATTTGCCTTTGAAGAATCCATTGCTGTACTTTTTTCATTCTTTGGACTTGCCGTTTCTACCTTTTCTTTATTGGTTCTCATATTCGCGGCGTTTGAAAGTTTTCTAGAAGAGTTCGTTCCTCAACTAGCTGTCACAGACAATTGAATAATCGTCAAATATGTCTGCCTCACACGTCAGTGATAACAGACACGAGAAAGGCACAAAACAATACAGCCTGAAATAGAGAGTCTCCTCCTAGTCATCTATGACGTGTTGACATACTTGTTGTTAATACATTTGTCTATTTTGTTTCGTGCATTAAATCAGCTTTTTAGATTCTATTTGTTCATTTCTGTGTTACCTGTAAGGTTTGAAGAGACATATTATGATGTCTAATTCACGTTTCTGTTTGACATTGTAAGTTCTTTAAGCGTTATTATTTTTTTTTATTCTGCTTTGTTTGTTTATGGGCGTATACCTCTGAAAAAAAATATAAGATTCACCTTTAATATTTTGGAACCGTGTGTTTCTTTCAGTTCAGATTTTGGAGTTCTTCCGGAAATATGGTCAGGAAAGTCCTTTTGGAACCGTGTGTTTCTTTCGATCCAGATTGGAGTTCTTCCAGAAATCCAGATAGTCTGGAACCGTGTGTTTCTTTCGATCCAAAAATGGAGTTCTTCCCAGGTTATTAACAGGTTAAGCCATTTTGGAACTGTGTGCTTCTTTCAATGCAGACATTGGAGTTCTTCCAAAAGTATGGTCAGGAAAGTCATTTTGGAACCGTGTGTTTCTTTCAGAATCGCAACTGAAATGTCCTCAAAAGTGGAGTCTTCCATGCTCAAATGTCAGACGTTCTTACCGAGCAGACGTCCGTGAGTTCTCAGCCGCCCTGAAGTCGTTTGTCTGCAGCTTCAAACCATTCCTGCCTACCCAGCAGTGACTATGTAGCTGATCCACATCAGGGAAGTTAAAGGAAGCGGAAGGAGAGGGTGGGCACCGTCTTCCATCATGCAGTGCTCTGGTGACAGCGAGCCTGTTATAGTGTGTTGCGCTGCTGCCATTAAGCCATCATCCTGTTATGTTTGTTTCGGTACAGTTGCTGAAGTTTCCTATAAGACGCTGCAGTATTCTTTTATCTGCATGATATAAAAACCATTTGACATCACGGTACGACACATACATGCATGCTTTCACATCAGATTATGACGATGACCAGATTGAAGAATCCTCTTCTCTTCTCTCCAAACAGTCATCAACAAGGTGGATAAGATAGACATCCTTATCGTTCAGGTGACTGGAATGTAGTTTCCCCAAAAGACTGGGAGAATTTTCCTGCTGCTGCTGTAATGAAGCCACTGTTGATATGGGACCACGTCTGCTACAGTTTGCCAGTGATAATAACGTGGTCGTGGACAGCGTTCTCGGTGATCCTAAAGCATTCGGATGATGGACAGGGCACTCTCTAAGCGGTCAGAGTCACAGCAAGACAGACTATACTTTTGTGAAGAACCGGAAGAGATCTTGTGTCAGTGGGACTGAAGCAAAGATGTTTCCAGGAGCTTACATTTTGTAGTGACCACACCCTTGGCCGTTACGTTTTAGAATTTACTTGAAGAACAACAAGAAAATGAACACAGCCGTCTGAAATTTCGGTTTAAACAAACTGAAAGATGCTGAGGTCTCTGGCTACTTTCAAGTATTTCAAAAGGAAAGCCCACCCCATTTGTATACCGAGGAGGAAGACATAGAAGCCCCCCAAAAAACTCACAAAGGAAGGCCTGAACACCAGGACAGGCCTGGAACAGGGACCACAACCGTGGGTCTGAGATAGTAAAGACAAAGCCATGGATCACCGGACCCAAACCATAGAGAAATAAGCATCAGAAAGGACGACAAACGTTCATTTGAAGAGAGGACTGAGGACAAAGCGGAGAAATGAGACGCTGTTACACAGAACCGTTCCAAGATTATGAAAAGGTTTCAGAATGAAAGAACAGGATCGACCACCATAAGAATCAAGGGCGACCACATTTAGAAAGGTTGAGACAACAACGATACACAGAACGCTTCCAAGATTTGAAAAGGTTTCACGAAACAAAAAGCACAGACAAGTAAGTCAGCCCCATTCAGAGCGAAATCTGTGACTGTCTCACTCAGGAAAAAACATTCCAGAATAAGGTGGACTAAAGAGTGGTGTGAACGCTACAGCAAATAGAGCAAAAAAAAAAGGGGGGGGGGGAAAATGGACAGGATCAGCCGAATGGGGATGACTATCCACTAACGCTGTAAAGAAGATGTCGCTAATGACGTCATCATTTAACTGTGTAGAGGGCCGCAGGCGCCAGTAAAATCCCAGCAGAACTCTTGAAATATGGCGGAAAAGTAGGGATTTTACTGGTGCCTGCAGCGTTCCTACAGTTCAGTGATTACTTGTAGAGTTCACATCACTCGAAACTCTGCCAATCCCCTGATCGATGACGTGTCTGACAGCTGATCGATACTGTGCCAAATGCCCAATCGATGATATGTCTAACACCTGATCGATACTGTGCAAAACCCTGATCGATAATGTGTCTGACAGCTGATCGATACTGTGCAAAACCATGATCGATGATGTGTCTGACGGCTGATCGATACTGTGCCCAACAGCTGATCGATGATGTGTGTGACAGCTGATCGATACTGTGCTGAACTACTAATCGATGATGTGGCAGACAGCTGATCGATACTGTGCTGAACTACCAATCGATGATGTTTCAGACAGGTCATCGATAGTACATTATACTGTGGAACCAACTGAATGCTCTGATTCCCTAAAAAAATCCGTTGTAACCATTGTCAAAAAATGCACAAAGCTCTGTCCCAGAATGCTGAATGCTTGTCACACTGGTTCCCATTTGGAAGAGGCATTAGGCAAGGTTTCCCACTTAACCTATACCTTTCGTAATAAATGTTGAGACTTTGACGAAAAAAAAAAAAAAAAAAAAAAAAAAACAGCACAGACATTTCTGAGGACGAGAGTTTGTACAGGACATTGACAAAAGACGCACATAATGCCATTCCAACATAAAAGAGTTTGCGAGTGATACGACATTGACACTTAAAAACAAACAAGATATTACGGAAGCGTTTGAGTTATTTGAGGATATCCCTAGCATAAACTATATTTTAAAAAAGCAAATTAGAAAGTGCATGGATATCATCAATCATTTTTACCACGTATCCACCCTGTCTGTGTCTTTTTGTGTACATAGATATGTCTGAAATGTAACCTAATACTTTTACGATTGATATATTATTGTTCCTATGAAGCATAATTTCCTGTATTATTGGGCTGCTGTATTATTCAATGTTATGATATTCACTATTTACGCTTGAAACACCTGACTGATACTAACTTATATAGTCAACAATGAGAGACCATCATCATAGTAATAAGATTGAAGAGACAGGTAAAGCCACCAGGCTTCATTGTCCAGTTTTGCTTCACATAATATGCTGACAGATGGTTTAAAATCTACGCAAAGTATGCGTACTAACTTTCAGACATGTGCACCCAATCTGCTTTCTTTAAATACCTACAGGGGTCATTATATTTTTAATAAACACCAAGGTATTCCAAGATTAAGCAGAAGGCATGCTTGTGATCCCCACAGATTTTTTTTTTCGGATTTGTGTCTGTACAAGCTGCTTATGCAGCCTGCACTGTGAGCTAGTGTGACGATGTTGAGCTGTGTGAAGAAATAGGTATGGGCAGTGTGTGTTGAACATTCATGTCGTGAGGTCGTTTGGAAAAGGACGTTCTTTTATATTCAGCCTACGTCTTCATTCTTCTGACTGCGAAATGTTTCATCCCCATTTCTCTCAATCTGTACATTGTTTTCCTTCTCATTCGTTCTGTTTTCCCTGTTCTGTTAAGGCTAGGGATAGGGTATTGTTATATGCAATTATTGCTTTCTATTATTCGCTTAAGAATTCTGCATTTACGTTATATTTCTCGCTTGTGGCTCTATTGATATTGACAGCGTCTTTGGACAGTCACTTTCTTGCGTATGCAGCAGCTGGCCAGTTATTAATTCAATGATGTCATACTCATAGTAAAGCTGTGGGCCCGTGATCAGCTCACTGTGGTCATTTTACACTAGTCGACACTGCGCTGACATGGATGACACAGACAGGCAAAACCAGTCAATACTATCCTTACATCGATCTCACACACACACACACACACACACACACACACACACACACACACACACACACACACACACAGTCCAAACTCGACGAAAAATAATCACATAGAAAGGGTTTTCTCTGGAAACAAACAAATGGCTACCTAGACAGAATCAATCACACCATTTTTATGAGCTGGTCGGCATGTTATTAATATTTGCTTAAATCTGCTGGAGATATGGTATCTAAACGGTGGACGAATATAGACAGACAGACACTGATGTCTTCGATTTCATTTACAAATAGAAATCACTTTTGAAACAACAGAAGACATTGGTTAATTCCAGCTCACGTGTGAAGAAGGATGTGTGGGTAAAAGAAATGTTCTGGGAAGTAGACAGTGGACGTGGGAGCTGACTATAAGTTGCTCTTTAGGATGTTACATTGGAGTAGCTTTGTGCACAAAACGCAACATTTCTTTGACCTACATGCTTTTTCGTACACGTTTCATCCAGCACATGTGCCAAATGTCCGTCATCATCTTGCCATGATGTAGCAGATGACGTCAATTTTGACGCAAGTATGTTGAATTTCTTTAAATATTTTGGCTGTGTCATATTTGGTTTTACTTCAGCATCCGTTAGGCAACTTTGTCACCGTTATGGATAGTTTAGAGACGTTTTTACGTCAAAGGGTTGACTTTCGGCTGTGATTCTTATGCTGATCATTACTTTTTTTTTTCCCCCCCGGTATCTGCAATGTAATTTTTGAAACTTCTCTCTCTGTTTACTTGGTCCAAAGCTTCCGCAATTATACTCATGAGCAAAACTGGACGTTCTATTAAGACACAATTTCCTAGACCCGCTGCTGACTTGGTCTCGGTTAGATCAATTATTTGGAATGATACATTTATTCTGACAGAAGACTGGGTCATCTTCTCTGGAGAAGTAATTCAGTTGGCATGCGTAAACTCTCTCTC
>JADBJO010006038.1:115000-132500 GCA_016801955.1 Conus betulinus
TCTCTCTCTCTCTCTCTCAACAAATGAAGTTCAGTTTCTGACTTTCTCCAATTCGCCGTCCCTACCCAGCATCGTGTCCCAAAATACAACATTTCTCAGGACACGTTACACAGGACAGAGGAAGGATCGTATGAATCCCTTTTTTTTATCATGATAATTATCCGTGTTGCATAGAAAGGACCATGAACGACACATCCAGTGAAGGAAATACGCACAAAGGTATTGTTGCTGTCTCATCCCTCCTACTCCCCATTGGCGCTTCTCCCACAGAGCTCATCCTGTCTCCCTCAAAATCCTCACCAAGGGTCGTGTCACCGCAGCCTCAGGATCGATGGTTCATAGAGGTCAACGCACTGGATAACATATCATGCTGCTGCCGAGATACTGCGGAGGAGTTCACTGATGCCTGTTGAGATCCGAAATATGCTGGACGCCAATATGTATGTTCTGCTTAAGGCAGCAGTTGTAGATGCCATCGTTACCGGGCGTCTCCCTCGTGGAACTCCGTCTGCTGAGAGTTCCCCGATGAATCGCCAAAACCAGCGACCCTATGAGTTCATCAGAGGCATGTACGTGACACACGAATGGAAAGTGGGGTCACCAGGAGACCAGGGTATGGTTATATTGCACAGATTTAGATTTTGACTTACACGAAGCTTAGTGAAAATGAGGACGATGCTGTCTGTGGTGTCCGATTTTGGATAGAGACTACGTACCAAGGCTGTGCTTTACGTTTCATTTCATACGTCCTGACGTCAACCAGGCCCTTGAAATCCAGACCTCCGCAGTGTTGGCCAGAAAATTTGATGACACCCAGACTCAGCGAAACCAGTGTAATTCCTGCAGGCTCTGCCATGGATCGAGCAGTTCCAGTCAGCATTGTTATTAGGGCATCTAACTTTCAGTCCGGCCTCTGCATGGAATGCCAATAGGAATTCTGCTGAACACCATTTACTGCACTGCACAAAAAATACGCCACTAATGGAAGAAACGTAATACTCATTTTCCCCGCAAATTTCCTTAGCATGGGTATTTTCCTGCTGCAATCAACATGGACTTCAACACAAAGCAGTGCACATTCTTATCAAGCAACCACAACGGTTTGAATCTGGCATTTTCATGCTGCTGCTTTAATTTATAATATAACGAATCTCATGTAACACTTAGTAGCGATAAGAACACGCGATAGAAAGGCTCAGAATCAGTGAAAAGCACCAAAAACTCTCTCTCTCTCTCTCTCTCTCTCTCTCTCTCTCTCTCTCTCTCTCTCTCTCTCTCTCTCTCTCTCTCTCTTCCACCATGTGACTATGTCTTGTCGGATTCGTTGTTGTAGCAATGTTCTTATTTAGCTTAGGTTTATCTACTTATCGTTTCCTTTGCGTCATTGCAATTTTCAAAGTATCTTCTTGCTTTGTTATTTGTAACCAATCACCTGTCATTGCCTATGAAATAAGTTTGTAAAGTGATTAGTACATAAACATAATTTGTAAGTTTTACGTTTCTTGTTATTCTCTTCTATCTTTTCATCATAACGTTTTTTTTCCCCACTGTATTAGCAAAGCTAGCCAGTCAAGCCACGAAGCAGCTTACACCTTCTTCCCTCCCTTCCCTTGGTGGGGGAGAAAAGAGATGAGAAAGGAAATTTTACCTCTTGAACTGTGACGGTCATTCAGCCGGACGTCCCACCACCCTTACTTCTCCTAACTATTTTCCCCGGACAAAATAAACACAACAAGAATTAACACTTTCAAACACTTATCTCACGCATGCATCACTTAAAACAGGGGGGAAGCAGACAGCAGACAGCAATAACAAGTGAACAACCCTGAAAGTACCACAGCTTAGGGAAACACCCCCCACCCACTGCGATGGACTCCCCTTCACACACTGCACCGAAGCTATGACCACCCTAAGATCTTTAGGGTATGGCTTACCTGCCAGTACACCCAGAGGAAGCCAGCCAGTAACATCACCAGACAGGCGTTATCATGGACCCCCAGGGAAAACGAAAAAAAAAGGACAGACAGCCAAGAAACACCTGGCGACAGGACCTTGAGGCAGACAGCAAGAAGATGGGACACACCTGGAAACAACTAGAGAGGGCAGCCCAGGACCGAGGACTCTGGCGGGACTGTTGTCGGCGGCCTGTGCTTCGGGAGGAGCGACGGGCATAAGTAGTAGGTTACCTGCCAGTAATGGAAACACTCAGGTATGGCGTGGCATCAGGGAGGCGAGACCAGCCACTGAGTGCAAGGGTTGGGGACCTAGAGTGTTGACACAACAGTGAATGACACTGCAACGCAAGGACAGTGCTACCATCTGTGCAAGAATGGGCTAGAGGGACCGGGCCCAGCTCCCTATCAGTGAGTTCGAATCCCTCAACTACTGGGACTCAAGTGGGTGACATATGATGTGGAGGGATTCTTAAAAGAGGGAAAAAGCAAGGAGAGGACTTGCAATCCTTTTCCTCCTGTATTCTCCCCTAACTGGCTAGACTGACTATATGTGACCTCACGAACACCAGATTTATTTAGAGCCGAACATCTCACAATTACATCAGCACGGTGACATCATTAAAATACACCAATAAAACAAAATCACAAAACAGGCTTGCATTTTGTACCCATTTTTTTTTTTTTTTTTTTTTTTTTTTTTTTTTTTTGATGAGGCCGACTATTGGTGACGACAACTTTGAAGACGATGGTAAAGATGGACTTCTTCTCTTTCCCTTGACTACCGCCTTCATCATTCTGAAGATTCTGTAGACTCTAGGGGGGGGTTGCACGAAGTTGAAGTTGCCTGAGTTAGTTTTTGCTGGGTCGGCGAGGGGGGGGGGGGGGGGGGGGGGGGGGGGGGGGGGGGGGGGGGGGGGGGGGGGGATCAGATTAGGGATTTGAAACCCTCCAGGGTTGGGGCTGAGGGCAACCTCAGCAGGAAGGCCGACGACGAAGATGAGGATGACGGCGAAGATGAGGACGACGATGAAATTTCCGTTGTGTACCCACTGCCCATCACTGGACCACTATCAGCCTCTGACTGGCATCACACAGGGGCCACACTTGTGCCAATACTTGACACTGACTGCGCCAAGGCTCCACTCGTCGCTCTCTCCTCCTCGCATCTCACACACAGGCACCAGGGTGGGTGGCTGGTGCTCCTCGCTACCCCCACCTTAGTACAAACAGGAGAGCTGTCGAACATCCGATACCTAACCAGGCACCGGACGATTCACGAGCACCTGGGTGAGTGGCTGGATCCCTGCTGCCTTACCCAGGCGCAATCAGGGGTCGACGGGACCTCAGCTGCCAGAGATGCTCTTGGGGCCCCTCCCTGTATGCGGACAAGTCCACAGGTGTTTGGCTGCGACGAAGGCCTGCAGGGGGGCACCCGAGAATAGGACTGGATCGGCAACTGATGGGAGGCGCAGGCGACTAGCGGCTAGGGAAGGCTGAGTTGCAGACACTGCAGGCTGTGGGGTCCGCCTGTGGTGGCAGGTCTCTCACACTGCCGTGGGCACTCCAGCTCGGTGTCTTCACATTAAGACATCACGAGGGAAAAAAAAAAAAAAAAAGGGGAGGGAGGGGGGCTGCTGTCTGAAACCAGGGCACCCCCCTTATATATGACTTTGCCCCATGACAAGCTGTCATGTGTCACCCTACATTGCTACCAAGACTGCCATACTCTCCCCCACTAGAATATGCTGCACACAACACTGTTGGCACCATGACTTCAGTTTGCACCCTCCCTCTCTCAACCTCATTGCGGTAAGGAGTAAAATCACCCCTTGCAACTCCATGATTGCAAAAGAACTAAAGAACTGCCCCATGGAATTCTTTCCCTTAGTGGGCCAGACCCTGCAGTCACCGACCCTTTTCCATCATCATATCTTTTTTTCTCGATCAGGAAAACTCTGCCTGAGAATACAAATTCAGAGTTATTCATCGGGTCAGCTCCCTTGCCCAATGTTCAAAGGCATACAACCACAACATACCACCGTCACACACATACCATCGCCTCAGTCATATACTTGCCGTTAATGGGGTGAACAATTAATATCAAACCCCAATAGCAGCTATATCTCAATGCCATCACCAGCCAAACTTCATATGTGTAGAACATCTTTAAAAATCTACATATCCCCATCAAAACTGCCTGAATTAATCTCCATCTCCTTGGTGTATCCGATCTTGTGTAGCGTATACACCACACTTCATCTACGTGGTGCCAAAATGTTCACTGCTAACTGTCAACGTAAAGAATCCCCTGATCCAACTGTCCGGAATTACTAGCCAAGATATCCAGCCGTACCCCTTCATTTGTAGTTGAATAATACTCTCTACCGTACCATAGCCACTCCAACATTATCAACTGTCCAAACCTCTCATCTCCTCTCCTTGTCAGACTGTGTCCCTTGTGGATGAAGAACGTTGGCGTCTTTCGATCATTACCCAAACGCTTTGGTGTGCTGGTCACGACTGTAGAATCACTGGCCATCGTTATCTGTCTGTCAGACGACGACCCATGTTCCCAGAAGATCCCGAACACCTCAGTTAGTACAGCACCAGACTCGTGATCTTAGTGATCCTGGATTGTGGGTTCAAATCTCTGCTGGGCCGCTTTGGTACAGGGCGATTTTACTCCAATTACCAGCAGTCCCTCGAATGAGACAATAAACTGAGGTTCCATATGTGATGCATCACATCTTATATCCACGTAAATCCATATTACTAACATTCCAAACAAAAAGGTCAGTTTGACCGTAAGTTTGATGACAGATATACACATAGCATGCACTGATAGACTGAAAAAAAGGAATAAAAGCTTGTTGACTGACAGACTGAAAGACTCAGAAATGACCGTATGTTGCGCCAGCAGGCAGTTCTTCACTCGACTCCACTCAGGTAGGCAGCCTGGCATGTAAACTTATGCGTGGCTTGTAAAGCGCTCAGTGCGTGGTCTCTAACCGACGAAAGGCGATATAAAAGTATGGTTATGATAATGATGATGATGATGATAGTAATAATACTGCTACTACTAATAAATAGTCATGATAATAGCAATAATAATCATAATGATGATAATAATAATATAGCAATGATAATAATGATAATAACAATGATAATAATAACAATAATGCTCATGAACATGATGATGATGATAAAGATAATGGTGTTGATGATGACGATGATCATGATGATCATGATGATCATGTTCATGATGATGACACTACATGGTCCCTAGTTGAGGAGGTGCGCTAATGAGAATATTAATTATCATAACAATAATAAGACATATTTTTAAAATGATAATAACAATAACAACGATGATAGCAACAGCAACAACAATAATGATACTAATAATAAGAATAATGATGATGATGATCATGATGATAATGATAACGATGGTGATGATAAAGATGATGGTGATAAAGATAATGATGATGATGATGATGAGTGATGATAATGAAGATAATGATAAGAATTATAATAACTATAACGATTATGATAATAATAATAATGATAATAATGATGACGATGATGATGATAATAATAATGATAATAATGGTGATCAAAATAATTTTAATAAAAAATGATAATAATGATGATGTTGATAATAATACTAATGATAATGATAATAACAATAATAATAATGATGATGATAAACGATGATGATGATAACGATGTAAATAACAATTATAGTAATAGTAATGATTTTATCAATAAGAAGAAAAATAATTATTGTTACATTATTATCATTATCATTTTATTGTCATTATCATTTCTATTGTTGTTATTATCATTATTGTTATGATTATGATGATATAAATGATGATGAAGATGATGATGAGAATGATGATGATGATGTAAGAAAGAAGAACAAGAACAAGAGGAAGAAGAAACAAGAACAAGAAGAAGAACATCAACAACAAGAACAAACCTGAAGCTCTGACATGTTAGTAGGTAGTACTCGAGAGGTAGCCATTTTGATCATGCCTTTAATGACGCTTTAAAATTTCCTTTGGTCACCCTCGCTATCTGTCCCTAGAGCAAATGTGCATAGACTGTACCTTCTTTTGTCCACTGATTTTCTCCTGTATCCTGAGGCGAGTCACGTATAGTGGAGTCAAGTCTTCAACGATGACCATTTCAGTACCTTCAGAAGTTTTTCGTTTTTCATTGATCTAAGTCCATACTTTTTCAACAGAACCTTTGCTGACACCTGCTGTGGTTTAGGACTCTTGATACCAACACAGAGCACTAGGCCGCTATCACTTGCTACAGTGTGTCGATGACCTATGTATCTGTAAACGATTGTAGTGTCTTGGCTTCGCAGTACCCCATAGCCTCTTTCATATTCTTGACAGGATATATGATAAAAACAAAGATACAGAAATGCTGATAATTGCACCTCTCATATAGATCATTCTTCATTTGGCGCTCTGCTTCTACTGGTCGTTTTAGTGCTTTCAATTCGTCCTGTGGGTCTTCAGTAACATCTTCGGCCTCATCAATTTGACCTCGTTTTTTTGTTTTTTTTTTTTTTTTTTTTGTTTGTTTTGTTTTTTTTGCGCACATAGCAAGGCATTGCAGTTTCGTCAGTTAAAAGCTTGAGATATTTGAAAAAATGTGATGGAGTTTTCAAAATGATGCGTAACACACGCTGCTGACTGTATTCTGTATTAAAAGTGTCCGTACTAAGTCATTTGTGAACAAATAAATGTAGTAATTGGGTATGAAAGTGCAGAGAAAAATATCCAGCTAAATCTGTGCTTTTTGGGTCATCGTCATCATCGTCATTATCATCACATTAGCGTCATCATTCATCATAAGTATTCTCATTATTATTATCATTGTTATCATTATCATCATTATTATCATTACTACTAACAGTAGTAGTAGTAGTAGCAGTACCAGTATTCTAACTACTACTATTATCAATATCATTACTAGTTTTTTTACATTATTACATTGTTGTTATTATTATTACCATGGCTATCATTATATCATTTGTAGTATTATTTTAATATTTTATTATCACATTATTATCATCATCATCATCATCATATCGTTATCATCATCATTGTTCTTGCTCTTGTTCTTGTTGTTGTTTGTTTATTATTATTACCAGTAGTAGTAGTAGTACTGTTGTTGTTGTTGTTACTATTATTTTGTTGTTGTTGTTGTAATTGTTCTTTTTGTTAATGCTGTTGTTCTTGCTATGATTATTTTGACTATCATTTATTATTATTATCATTATATTATCATTATTATTATTATTATTATTAATCTTTTTATTATAATTACTATTATTGTTAATATTATTAGCACTCTTGTTTTTAATATCATTTTAAAGGTAATTGCTGTTGTTGTTGTTGTTGTTATCATCATTATTATTATCATTATTATTTATTACTACTATTATCTTTAGTACTGTTATCATTATTACTACCATTTTCATTATTATATCACCGTCATCATCACCATCATCATGATCATCATCATCATCATTACAAATCATACTTATATGCGTCTGTTCTCTGCTGGAGACCATGCACTAAGCGTTTTACAATCAACATTCTCGTGTACACAACTGGCTGTCTACCTGGGTGGAGCCAATTGAAAAGCTGCCTGTCAGCATCTCGTTCCGTTGTTACCAGTGTCATTCAGACTCACTCAATCAGTTTTCTTACTCCATTTTTTTTTCGGTTTTCACGCACGTTGCATGTTATGTGTAATGTGTCATTCATGCCTCTGGCCAGACTGGCCTGTGTCTGCCAAAGGTTGGTGACGAGATTTCGTGCGTGTGCTGAACCTCAGTTTATAATCTCGTTCAAAGAACTATTTTGAGAAAGGGATTCAGATCCAACCTCCACTTCGAAGGCAAAATCCCTCGGTACCAAATCGGCCCAGCGGGAGATTCAAACCTGCAACCTTAGGGTCATCAAGATTTACGAGTCCCGACTCTACCAAATCAGCTGTTTCAGTCATTATTATTATCATATTACTATCATTAAAAGTATTCTTATTACTATGTTTTTTTGTTATTATTACCAATATAATAATCATGATAATGTTAATAATGATAATAATATAGTAATGATAGAGCAATTATAAAGCCCCTTGCCAAAGGTTCTAGATGTTGACAATCCACACTCACGTATATGCAACAGGCTGCCTAACCTGGTAGTGCCAACTGAAGAGCTGCCTGCCGGCACTTCGTTCAGTCTTTTCACATTGTCATCCAGTCAATTCTCATCATCATCTCCATCATTATTATGATTATTTACATTCTTATTATCATCATCATTACTATTATTGTTATTATCAATATTATTACTATCTTTACTACCATTATTATTATTATTATTTACTAACATCATCAACATTATTATTATTGTTGTTGTTGCTATCATTTTACTACTACCACTACTACTACTACTACTATTACTACTACTGCTACTACTACCACTACTACTACTACTACTACTACTACTACTACTACCACTACTACCACTACTACTCTTGTTATTGTAAAGCCGGTCATCAGAGGCCTTTGTGTTTGGGAATAGGGAAAGAAGATTCTTATCTGCTAACATCTGTCATATCTCTATGATGTTTGTCTTCGCTATGTCTGGCTACCTTGTATGAACAGGGAAAATGCTGATCGGAAAATGAACTCCCCGCGTGAGACAGAGGACTACATTGTATCAAGCTGAATGTCTTGCTATCTATTTCAAAAGAAGTAGTAGTAGTAGCAGTAGTAGTAGCAGCAGTAGCTAGTCGTAGTAGCAGTAGTAGCAGCAGCAGCAGTACTTGTCGTAGTAGTAGCAGTAGTACCAGCAGCAGCAGTACTAGTCGTAGTAGCAGTAGTAGCAGCAGCAGCAGCAGGAAGAGGAGAGGAGCAGGGGGGGTAGGAGGAAGTGGAGGAGGAGGAGGAGGTGGTGGTGATCTTATATTGAAAGATTTCTTATTGTATTCTTTTTACTCTCCTTCAATCCATCCTTTTTCTTTTCTTGTTCATTTCATTCGTCTGCTCTTTCAGTCAGTCCTTCAATCATTTAATCGATCAATCAGTTCATGAGTTAGTCCTTCAATCATTTAATCGATCAATCAGTACATGAGTCAGTCAGTAAGTAGTCATGAGCACACTATGCATACATAAGCTACAGTAAGCTAAGTTTGAAGAAAGTGATTTGTCCATTTCTAACTTTTGAAGCACTGACAGCAACATTTTAAGAAAGCTCCTCGAGTTTCATTAACACTGTACTGTCGTCATCCAGCAATGAACGGTCTGTTTAAAATCACTTACAGTGTCAGGTATCACCACACTTGTTACTCTATCCACTTCAAAAATACAAAATTACATCGTTGCCATTGACCTGATCAATCTCTGCTCACAACAGAATAGACTGCAGAACTCCGATATCATTTTCCAAATTCCTCTCTGAACTTGGTGCCAGTCAAACAATACAAATAGAAGTTGACGGCACTATTACTGCACCACGTAACTCTGCTGACTTCAAGAGGGATCATAAAATTTCCTGGGAACATCGGACCACTGTGTTTATATAAGGTATCATGATCATGTTTAATGTGGTTGGCAGTGTCAAGAGGGAAGAAAGAAATACTGGTAGAAATTAAGGTCACAGTCAACGGAGACACTTTCTGTTGTCTGGAATCCTGGGTGGTTTGTTGTACAGAAAGACGAGTACCTGTTTTCGCAGATCTGAACAGCGTCCGTAGAAGAACACTGTTGCTGACTACCAACAAAATGGTAGGTAATAAACAAAATTGAACTAGATCTATCCAAGGCCATATCTTTATAAAAAGTGATCATACATCCTTTGATGCACTCGTGGAAGTGGCACACACTCCGTAAACTAGATCAAATCCAAAGAGAAAGTGACAATTGATCAGAATGATAACGACGATCACTATACCGACAGAAGCTCGAGACATTCCCTTTGTCCACACAGCATTGACGCGAAGTGGCCACAGTACAGAAGCTGCTCTCAGCATGGTGAGTGCCACAAGCATCCACGATGAGACAGGTCGTATCGTGTACTTCATCATTTTGAAGACCTTGCACTGCCAGGAACCCAGAAAGTCCAACCTTGGTACATGAAATGTCATCGTAAGAAACTCTGTGTAAAGGACCTCGGACTAATATCAACTGGTCAGACCAGGCCAGAACCTGGAAGAAAACACTGTACGTGGATGCTGGAAGACGATACATGATCAGAATGATCATGAAGTTTCCGAAGATTCCAAACACAAGCACAACAGGAAAACATATGATTCGGATCAGGTGGACGATCTCTTTCCATCGCTGGGACAGCTCAATCCAAACATTCCATTTCTGGTCGTTTGGATTCTCCATTATACTGCTCACATTTCCATCATACTGCTCACTTCCATTGTACTGCTCACTTCCATCATACTGCTCACTTCCATCATACTACTGCTCACTTCCATCATACTTATTTCCATCATACTGCTCATTTACATTTTACTGCTCTCTTCCATTACACTGCATACTAAGAAGCCTTAAATCTGAAGGAGACTACACGTGAGTCAGTTATTGTATTCGAGTTGATCAATGTTTCAGTTCACAACGAAAATTAAGTACCTGTCTGCCATCAAAAATTCATAGACATACCTATGGATAATGAAACTGTCTCTGCTGAAAAAAAAAAACAGTGTTAGATGAACGTCTAACGCAGCTATAGTCTACATCACGTTTAAATGCTACAATGAATTAAAACTCTGATCAGACTAACGCATGTCTGAATTATCTTCCATGCGGAATGAGATGGATTACTGATCTACTATGTATTTTGCTTAGCAGAGAGAGAGAGAGAGAGAGAGAGAGAGAGAGAGAGAGTTATTATAAGTGTGTGATGTAAAGTCGAATTATGCCATGCTGTTACTTTTATTTTAGGTTTGTTTTGTTTGGATTTTTGTTGTATTTTGTCGTGTGTGTGTTGTGTCATGGTCCATTGCATTGCATTATGTGGCGCTGTGTTGCGTCGCATTCCGTTGGATTGCGATGTATCGTTTTTTATCAGTTTAACTAATCAAATCAAATCTCTTTAACAATCATCCCCCATAATTAATGTGCAATATCAAAATCAAACTTGTTCCAACAGATCTGATGTATATCCTTCCATCAACATGGCAGCTTTTACAGATGTGTTGAACTGACTGGTCAGTTAGGAAGCAACGGATCAGGTTGGACTATGTTGTTTGTGAAGATCAGTTGGAAGTAAACTCCTCGATAAAGACTATGCTCAAACGCAATAAGTGTTGAGTTGATTTTGGTTGCGATAGTGTTGAGATGATTACGGTTGACATAGGTTATTATCAATCCAAATCCTGGCGCGAGTGATAGTGAAAAGCGAAACGGGGTCAAGTTTTGCAGAAGCATAATATTAAAAGGTACTGCAGAAGCACGAAAACGGATAGTAAACGCATGTCACTGTACGTACAAGCAACACCTTCTTAGGAAAACAGTGTTGCACTTTATATAGATAGTGGGCAAAAAGATCGTGGAACGTATGACAATTTGTGCGTCTCTGTGTGAATCCATTTTTGTGTGCATATGCCCATGCTCGCGTGCAGACTTGTCAGTCATATATATCTGCATGATTTATAGCTGTCGGACGGAGATGATTTATCTGTGATGTGTAGAAAGCCTCATCATTGCCAAGCATTTGATTTATTTCTTTCATGTGCTAAATACTCACGATGCTAGGCCAGTCTTTGCACCCGCACATAACTTTACAACTTGTGTCGACAAGCACACTGAAGTTGAGATTCAGAGAGGGAGCGAGGGAGGGGAAGAGAGAGAGAGAGAGAGAGAGAGAGAGAGAGAGAGAGAGAGAGAGAGAGCCTGCGGGGATGGATACTGAGCAAAAAAATTATGTTCGAGTGTGTGTGTGTGTGTGTGTGTGTGTGTGCGCGCGCGTGTGTGTGTGTGTGTGTGTGTGTGTGTATACACACACACACACACACACACACACACACACACACACACACACACACACACACACACACACACACACACACACACACATATATATATATATATGTGTGTGTGTGTGTGTGTGTGTGTGTGTGTGTGTGTGCGTGCGTGCGTGAGTGCGTGCGTGCGTGCGCGCGCATGTGTGTGTGTGTGCGTGTGTGCGTGCGTGTGTGTGTGTGTGTGTGTGTGTGTGTGTGTGTGTGTGTGTGTGTGTGTGTGTGTGTGTGTGAATTATTTCTTTACTTACGGCTGCGATTCTTGTGATATTTAAAGCTATTTGATTTTGATCACGAATACATCATTTGTTATTACTATATTACACAGGCTCTGCGACAAATCTAAATGTAATCTCGGTAATAGAGAAAGAAAGAAAAGTAGAGGAAATCGAGAAAGCAGATGGGAAAGATGCTGACCAGTCTCAGTGAAGACAGTTGGGAGGTTCCAACATGTTTCATGTATTTCTTGTCACATCCTTTGACATGAAAGGTTGGGGTTTGTCTATCATAAGCTTCTGTCGAACATATTATGAACTGTAAGTTTCAGGGATGTCTGTTTGATCTGTGTGGTCTGTGGTGGCACTTCTGCCAGGCGATTTAGAGTCGTCAGTGGCATTCGTTTGGAGTTAAGACGTGTAATTATTTCATCGTGGGAGGAGTCACGCTACCTGTTCTTCATTCACTGTTTACTATTCTCTGCGTTATTTCAGATTTCCTTCCTTCTCAATCAAACCAAAGTTACCGGTATTTGTGCTGTTCGTTGCTTTGTTTATGCTTTCAAGATAAAAACGTGTGCCACCTTTAATGAACGTTAACCTGCGTTTGTCCATTTCTCCAGTTGTTACTGCTATATACATGTGTCAAGTACAGGGTACATCATTAATGCTTGGAACTATGCTTCTGTCTTAGAGGAGGGGGAAATGTTTCACTTGTTTGTTCTGTGTCCTCTGTGTTGGAATGTATTCTTGTCGATTGGGTTTCGTAAGCAGCATTCGTTTGGAATGATGGGCGTGTAATAATTTCATCATGTGAGGAAGAGTTACCTGACTCCTGCTTTGTACGTTTCTGTTGTATAAAGACTGATTTTCTTCCTTTCTTTTAGATGTTTTTCTTCGTTTTATATGTCGGGCCTGACATGATTTAAAAACATGCAACAAAAACAGAACGCAGAGATTTCTATACATGCATACAAAAACTGAACGCAGAGATTTATAAACATGCATACAAAAACAGAACGCAGAGATTTTATAAACATGCATACAAAAACAGAACGCAGAGATTTATAACCATGCACACAAAAACAGAACGCAGAGAAGAGATTATAAAAAGGGGAGCAGAGTACATTATGTCGGAATATGTTGTGCACAGACATGTGAAATGTCTTGTTCTCATATTTCGAAATAATTTTTCTGAAGTATGCCATCACACAGGCATATTGTTGTGGGTATTTCTGATCATATGTTCCTCGACATTTCATGCCGTTGCTGCCACACGCATTCTGACCGCCTTGTGTGTGTGTGTGTGTGTGTGTGTGTGTGTGTGTGTGTGTGTCCCACTCCCCCCTCCCATCCTGGTGTTAACGTACAAGTAAATATCGGTCGTTTGGAACACAAATTTGATTTGATGTTCCCTTGTAATTGTATGATATTTGAATCTGAACCGGCACTCGTTGTGTCAGAAACATGCTCTAAGCTCTAAGCTGCACCACAGGTGTGTGTCTGGAACGACTGACTCAGAAACCACCCTCCAAGAGAAACAGACAGACCCCCACCTGCCTCCCCTTCCACCCCACACATACTCTCTTCCTTTTCACAGGATCCTCAATCCCCATGGGCTCATATTAAAAGATCACAAACCTGTCTTTGAAAACAAATCCATGATTTCTTTCTGGTGCGACAAAACTAAAAACGATTTACCTGTGCTTACTCGCTGAACAAAATCACCATCCCTTCCTGTGGATTGCCGGTGCTGGGGCTGCGGAGGGGCCGACCGGGCTTTGGCTGTGGACGGGGTGTCGGAATGAGCGGCGTGGGCTGCACTGCCTCACAGGTGGACAGCAAGAAAAAAAATCACCATCCCTAGGTGACCCGGTATTTAACCCAGCTCAAAACCCAAGTGCAAAATCTGTCCACTCACCAAGCCAGACAACATCTTACATGGCCTCAAAAGCTCATTCAAAATTTAACATACATTCCCTTGCCAGAGCCACAGCATTGTGTATGCCATCCCTTGTCAACTGTATGGTGAGATGCGTGTGGGCTGGTGTTGTGAGGGTGTACATGAAATATCCCACACACTTGATACGCGCATTTCTGAACACCTGGCTTATATCTGCCATCATCGACCAACACCAGTCACTCTGCACTTCAGCCATCCTCAAAACAACACACAATCATGTCAAAATCCTAGCACTTTGGCAGTTGTTATTGTCTCGTTTGTCATTTTCTTCAGATGGATTCTCTCTTACAGATGTTTATGACGACATTTGACGGGCTGAATGCACACGACACCAGCAGACATGACTCAATGCAGACGACACTAAAGCAGATTCCCCCATCTCCTTGACAAACGTGGCAGTATGTTGCAGGTCCTCCAGTCCTCCGTAGAGCTCCGGGCCACTGGTATTTGGTCGGGCTTCTCTCGATGCGCGTGGTGGAGCGGTTAGGACTGCAGCAGATGTTCTGTTGTCTGGCTGCCTGTTCTGCAGGGGCACTGCTCTGTGTTGCCAATGCAGAGTTTAATAAGTAGGTGGTGTTTCAGGTGGTTGTGGCCTGTCTTGAGCCTGAAAACGACTACCTGCTCTCGATGAGTCAGCAGGTAGTATGGGTCTGCTCTGTTGTGGCGTGGATGCTGCTACTTCCACTTGTTCTGCAGCTTGGCCTTAACGATGGTCCTAGATTCAGGGTAGCTGGTAGATCTGTCCATCTGCTCCTTCATAGTGCCCTCTTTTGCCAGGGAGTCAGCAGTCTCATTGTCAGTCTCGTTGCAGTTGGAGGGAATCCACTGCAGGGTGACTGTGTGACTTTGCAGAGGGAGGCGAGAGAGGAGGACAGATCGTTGAGATCTGGATCTCTGTTGGACTTAAGGGTCTGCAAGATGGACAGGGCGTCGGTCAGGAAGATGTAGGGGCTGACCTCGATGTGGGCTGCTACTGTTTTCAGGGCTTCTGCTTCAGCTTTTTAGTTTGTGGAGTACAGGCCAGTAGCGAAGCAGATCTTTTCTTCTCTGCCTCCTGATATTAGACATAGACTCCTGCCCTTCCATTTCGAATGGCATCTACTGTAGAGCCGTCGGTGGAGACACGAGTCCAGAACTCTTTGGAGAACTGGGTATGGAGGTGTTCAAGGGTGAGGGGCTTCTTTTAAGAGCCGCTTGGGAATCCAGGGATGCTGCACTGGATGAGGGGAGGGGTTCCTTCGGTCCAGGCAGGGACGGCAAGACACCGGGGTATCACTTTGGGGTTATTATCAAGTTCATCTTGATGTTGCTGTTCTAGGATCTTGCTCTGGTGTATGAAGCTCCCTCTCTTCAGCCACCCTTTTGTTGGCTGGGACGGTCTGTCTTTCATGGGGTGGCCTTGCAACCTCTTGAACTTGGCAGCCTGGGTCAGGAGTTTGGCGTCTCTGCAGTCATTAAAGGGCTGAAAATCTGTGATGGTTTCAAGCTCCTGAATTGCCGTAAACTTCATTGCTCCTGTGAAGATACAGGTAGCTTGATTCTGAACCTTGCTGATACGTTCAACATTGGATTTGGCTGTAGTGCCCCATGCAGTCATGCCATACTCCAGCATTGGCCTGACTCTACCAGTGTACAGTTTCTGAGGGTCGTGTTGTCTGCGTCCCATCTTGTTCCAGCCAGCCTTCTTCTTCTCTTCTTCTTCTTCTCTCCCCAACCCTTTGGTTTGTTTGAATTTCCTGCCTATGTTTGAATATGTTGGTTGCTTATGCATCCATAGCCTGACCACCCTGGATACATGACAAGGAGCAGAACGCCAGTCTGTTGACGTCATCATGTGAAAGCTGTGCGTCCTCTGTCAGCTTATTGTCGTTTTGTGACAGCAGGCAACAATGGACTGACGTGGGGACTGACATGGGTCAACGGTGGACTGACATGGGTCAGCGGTGGACTGATATGGGTCAACAATGGACTGACATGGGTCACACAGTAGGCAAAGCAGCGTCAGTCCACACTGGTCTCACATGGGTGACACAGGACAGGCACAATCAGTCAGCACCGAGCTGATCCGAATCACATGATAATACAAACAGGCAAATGAAGGCTGTGTGCCCGTGACTGGCTCATTGTCGTCGTCTTTTTAAAACAGTCAACACTGGGCTGGTATGGATCACACAGACAGACAGACAAAAAAGAATCAGTCAACACTGGGCTGGTATGGATCACACAGACAGACAGACAAAAAGAATCAGTCAACACTGGGCTGGTATGGATCACACAGACAGACAGACACAAAAAGAATCAGTCAACAGTGGACTGACATGGATCACACAGGCAGACAGACATACAGAATAAGTCAACACTGGGCTGGCATGGATTACACAGACAGACAAACAGATAGAAATCAGTCCACACTGGGCTGATCTGGAGGTAGAATCAGTCCACATCAGTATAAAACGATCACATAGGCAGATAGATGTATTGACAGAATCTGTTGGCACTAAACATGTAACACACAAACAGGTAGAATCAGACCACTGGTAGGAAATGGATGACACAGAGAGACAGAAAAACAGTCCATGCAGGGTGACATGTATATGAGGTAAACCAAATCAGACCTGTCTCATCGCTCTTTCGTCAACAAGTCGACATGTTGGAATAGTGTTCACTTAGTGCAGCAGAAACCCAACTGGATTATGCTAGATTCAGCGACACAAACACGATTAAGACGATCAACATGACACTCATTCCTTAACTGATTGACACATAGAAATAGAGTAGAGGTGGACGTAACAGGGGAAAGTAGTACAACGATGATGTGTTTCTTTTCACAAGCGTCAAGTTTGTTACCCTCAACACGTTGGAACACTCTGCAGTCTGTCCCTTCAATCCTCACTCCAATATCGTCTGCTTCAGATCCATCTGCATTCAACCAGCCAGGAGCTACGTACAGCAGAAAATGCGACAGGTCAAACCAGATGCAATGCTCAATCTACGCACTAATGGGTTTTTTTCTCAAGTAATGTGTGATTTGGTTTCCAAGTATGGTGACTACATGAGGAAATGGAAACAAAATCAAAAGCAGAATTACAGCATTGTGAAAGGAAGGAACAAACGTATTACAAAACAAACACAGCACTTTTTGACCCTGTGTCTTCTTCAGGCGATATAAGTAACATCAAAAAACAATGAAAATGATGGACGAACAGAAAGTCACTTATCTCTTCGCTGTGGACGCACATTTTGATTATGTGAGTGTTCTGACTGTTATCTTTGATAAAATGGAGTTGGCTCCACCCAGTCTG
>JADBJO010006039.1:0-2500 GCA_016801955.1 Conus betulinus
TCATTAAAAAAAAGTTCTTGTGACTGTTCCTCTGTTTGGTATTGAATAGACATCTGAAAACAGATTGGACCCCCTACCCTCGTAAAGATATCCGACCCTGCATCTACTACTAATGTTACGACTGATCTTTCTCTTCTTCCTTCCACTTATAGAATTCAGTTTCATTCATTTCAAAATCCTATGAATCACCTCTTTGTCCCTGTTCTATACGTTGTTCCTAGTTCTCTTTTTTAGTACCTATCACTGGCATAACGCCTGGAAGAAACTGGATAGTACTCACGCTGAGTAGAAACACACTATACATTTTTGACAGATCCACTAAAAGCTCGATTGGTTCCTGGGGCATCAATCACCGTCTGTACGCTTACCTCTGACGAGATTGCTCCGAGGGTCGAAACTCGAAACACCGTCTGGCCCAGCAAATGGTACTGTCTATCAAGAGAGTAGACTCCCTTTAGAGGATTTGGTTCACCCTTGTACTTATCGCACTGCCGACCCTACCAGCTTTTCTGTGAACAGTCTGATGTGAGTAAAGTCAAAGTCGTGTTGGTAACGACTGAACGTAGATGGTTTGTCTCTATATCTCTGATATTGCCACCTTGCCTCTGTATTTGTCTTGACTCTATGTTTCTGTCTCTCTTTCTGTCTCTCTCTGTCTCTGTCTGCCTCTGTCTCTGTTTCTGTCTATCTCTGTCTCTATCTCTGTCTCTATCTCTGTCTCTATCTCTGTCTCTCAGTCTCTCTCTCTCTCTCATTGCCGGGGTGGTTCATGTCATTCAAGGGGGATTAAGGGCGTTGGGACTCTGGGAGGGTTCTAGTTGTTTCGCTTCTCTACAGTCCTGTTGTTACAGACGATGTTGTTGTGGGATTAAGGGCGTTGGGACTCTGGGAGGGTTCTAGTTGTTTCGCTTCTCTACAGTCCTGTGTTACAGACGATGTTGTTGTTATTCCTGCTGACCATCGTGGTTGTGTAGGCGAGCGGAAGCAGAAAAAAAAGCCTCATTCTTATTATGGCAATGCCTGAATCTACAGCTGTGAGGGCGATACAGTGACGGTACGTCAGAAGTTTCTGTTTCTGCGCCCCCCCCCCCTCTCTCTCTCTCTCTCTCTCCCTCTCTCCAGCTACACCCTCTCTCAGTTCCCGTCTGTCTAAGTCTCTGTCTGTCTACTATGTCTGTCTGTCTGTCTGTGAGTCTCTCTTTCCTCCTCTTTCTCACTCCCTCTCACTCTGTGTGTGTGTGAGTGAGTGAGTGTGTGTGTGTGTGTGTGTGTGTGTGTGTGTGTGTGTGTGTGTGTGTGCGCGCGCGAGCGCGCATGTGTGTGCGTGCGGTCACGCATGCGCATGTCTGTGTGTATGTGTGTGTGTGTGTGTGTGTGTGTGTGTGTGTGTGTGTGTGTGTGCGTGCGGGCGCACGCGCGCGTGCGCATATGTCTGTATATGTGTGTGTGTGTGTGCACGCAGGCGAGCGCGGATATTATGCCTTGTTTCCTTTTCTTACGTAGCGCGACCGTCGATCGATTGTCTTGATGAATATGAACCTCATCTCTTGGAGAAGCTTAGGAGGGTGTGGGCGTGATTCTTCCAATAAGAATTGTAAAAGAGACGGGGCTTGGAGCGGGCCAGGCGTGACGTTTGACCACTGTGTGATCTCTCCATACGGTAGGCAGAGGGCGGGCTGTGGGATTGGGCTGTGGGCACACAGAAGAAGAGAAGGGTCAGCTACATTCATCGTGCTTTAGGGAGATGTGCTGGTCAGAAGGTTGTGTCTGGATTGGGGCAGTCAGCTGTAATTGGGTTATGGTGTTGGACTGTCTGTGTGTGTGTGTGTGTGTGTGTGTGTGTGTGTGTGTGTGTGTGTTTGATTTGATTTGATTGATTTAATTTAATGTCTGTTCACAACAATGGTGATTTTAGACTAAAACTGAACCAATCCACAAAAAAACAAGCAAATTGAAAGGGCTTTCTAAGAGTTTGTGTCTGTGTTTGCGCGCGTGTGTGAGTGTGAGTGTGTGTGTGTGTGTGTGTGTGTGTGTGTGTGTGTGTGTGTGTGTGTGTGTGTGTGTGTGTGTATATATGTGTGTGTGTGGTGTGTGTTTTGTGTGTGTTTGTATATTATATATATATATATGTGTGTTGTGTGTGTGTGTGTGTGGGTGTGTGTGTGCGTGCGTGCGTGTTAGCGTGAATATGTACTCATGTGTGTGAAAGGCTACATATGAACATTGATACAAAACTATAAATAACTTAATATCTACAAAAATTTGCAAGTATAGTGCTAGATAAAACTGATGCAATTTGTATCACTTCTTCCCTATAGATTATATCATTTAAAGTTCCCATTTTTGCTACATCTATCCCAGATATGTTGTATAACAGGGACAGCAATGGGCAACCAAAAAGAATATGTTCAGTTGATATTGGATGACGTCAAGCACATTCTACATTTTTTGAAAATTTTGTCTTCCATGAATTTAATCGAATTTTGTAAATGAGACTAGA
>JADBJO010006039.1:20000-39992 GCA_016801955.1 Conus betulinus
TGTCACTGCATGCGAACTAGTCCATATACGCTACTGCACGTCTGCTAAAAGCTGATGAAGGTCTTACAGTTACGACTTAGTAGATATTAGTGCAATGTGATGTCATAGGATAACATCTAGGGACATCACTGTAGCAGATAGCTGATGTATGCATGTGTCTAACGCGATGTCCTAGGACACTATCAAGAGACATCTCTGTTCCATCGTGTTCCTCTGTGTGTAAACCATCGTACAGATACAGAAGAAAGCTGAGGATTTGTACCTCATATGTGAATGTTTCTGCAGACTTGACTCTTCATTTCTTTCCCTTCTATTTTGTTTCTTCCTCACTTCTTTCTCTTTCTTTCTTCACTTGTTGTTGATCTGTTTATCTGCCGTGCTTCCTGTCACCTGTCAGGTCAGTAAAGGTCTGCTGTATTTATGTCGGTTTTCACATCACTATTGTCTTGTGTGTGTGTGTATGTGTGTGTGTGTGTGTGTGTGTGTGTGTGTGTGTGTGTGTGTGTGTGCGTGTGTACGTGTGCGTGCGTGCGTGCGTGCGTGCGTGCGTGCGTGCATGCGTGCGCGCGCGCGCGCGCGCGCGCGCGCGTGTTGTGTGTGTGTGTGTGTGTGTGTTAGAAGCAAGGACATTCGTAATCCCTTCTGGAATATCACACTTGGGAGGGGGTCTTCTCCTTTGTGCTGGATTAAGAGTAGTGGTTTGAGTACAAATCTGTCAGATGCGATGAATGTCTCCTTTTTGATAGGCGCGAGGGGAAAAGGGGGGAGGGTATTTGCAAACAGGGGAGGAAAACAGAGGAGGGGGCGATGGTAGCACTGTATGAAGAAACTCCAGGGGAGCTGGACAGTATTAATGGAAGAAACACCACCCATTTCTCACCCTCCCTCCCTCACCTCCCTGCGAGCAAGTGTTTTGATCCATAAGCTCAAACTGCAGTCAAATGAATATTTTGTTACAATGAAATGTTACAAAGGGTACGATGCAACACAGTCTAAACACAATAAAATGTAATAGTAATAGTACAAATGCCTCAGAAAAGAAGAAGAGGAAACGTTAGTGTCGTATGATCATCCCGATTAAGAATAAAATGAGGAAAAGAGGACTGAATGTGGCAAAAGAGAGGAAAAAGGTATATGTCTCCATGATATTCGCCAAACGCGTTGCAGAAATCGAACAAAAAAGCTGGCCTATCTCCATAACAATGGGAATCAGCTCAGCTGACTTCTTTTTGTGTTCACGGACGGAAGCACAATGAATTACCAAGAAGGCAAGAACATTTGTGAAACAAACAAACAGACAAAATCCAAATACAAACACACAAACACACACACGCACACAACATACACATACAAACACAAACACACACAACAAACAAACAAAACAAAACTCCAAACTTTCAATCCTCTCTTCCTCCTTCTCGTAACTATACTGATTATGATCATCATTATCAGCAGCACACAGAAACACCAAAAACAATACAAGCAAGAGCAAAATGCGGTTTAAACGTTGTTGTCATTTGATATCACTATCGCACAGTTCTGTATGATGTGTAAGTAACACCCAACCATTTACGCCAACCTGACTGTAAAGTACTTTGCAGACGCCTTCACAACTGATGTTGAAATGACTGGAATGTTCTGTTGAAACTTGTCAAACTGACGTTGAAACAGGTTGTTAGTACAGTAACGTGCTTTACGCTTTGTATTGTGTTTAGTGAAATAGTAAAGTGTGTTGTTCATTCTTTTCAATCTGTCTGTAACATATGCTGTAAATTCATGTAGGCCAGGTTGTAAAATATATTGTTAATGCCTTTCATCATGACTGTACAATTTGTTGTCACTGGTTTTCAACCTGAGTGGTAATTTGTGTTTACATTTTTTCAAGCTGACTCTGAAATATATTGTTACTACTTTTCAACCTAACTAACATATCTGTTATGATTACTTTTAAATCTGCCTGTCAAATATACTGACCACTTTTTCACCTGTCAAATATGTTGTGACTACTTTTCAACATGACCATCAGATATGCTGTGACTGCTGTTGAACTGTTGAATTTTGTTGTGACTATTCTTCAGCTAGACTGTCAAACATATTGTTGCTACTTTCCAATCTACATATCAGATATGTTGTGACTACTTTTCAACCTCTCTATAAAAATGTTATGGCTGCTTTTGAACCTGTCAAATGTGTCGTGACTACTTTTCAACATAATTGTCAAACATGTTACTGCTTTTCAACCTGCCTAGTAAAATTTCTTGTGACTACTTTTCAATCTGTATGTGAAATTTGCTGTGTTTGCCTTTGAGCCTGTCAGATATGCTGTGACAACTTTTCAACTTCACTGTCAAATACATTTTGCTACTTTTCAACCTAAATTTTAACTACAGTCCAGCCTCTCTGTCAAATATGTAAACTGTTTTTGAACCTGTCCAATATTTTCAACGTGACTGTCAAATGTATGGTAACTACTTTGTAACCTATCAATTATATAGTTTGTGTGACTACTTTTCAGCCTCACTTTGAAACATGTGACTGTGAAAGATGTTGTTTACTACTGGCCAACCTGACTGGAAAATAAAATCAAATATGTTTTTGCTAGTTTTCATCCTGATCGTAAGATCATGTTGTATATAATTTTCCAAAGAAATGATTCTTACCATACAAAAAGGACAAACAAATTACGAGACGAGACACGACGCGTTTCGACCTCTTAGGTCTGGCTCTTCATGGCCTGCTCATGGGAACTGTTGTTAAAAAAAAGGTGGTGGTGGCGTCCTCTGGAGGGAGAGTTCACTCACGCTGGCTCTGCGATTAATTACTTTGTGTGGTCAGAGGGGGGTTAGTAGGTGGCGTCCTGCGTATGTTGGACCAGAGCAGGACCACAGAGCTGAAATGACTCTGCAACAGCGCAGTGTCTTCTCTGGTGGGGACGATCTGGCTGCCCTGTGGATTGCCGGTGTAGGGGCTGTGAGGTGGGACGAACCAGGCTGTGTCTGTGTCATTTATTTAACGTCTTTCCATTAATGGTGATATTAGACGAAAAAAAAAAAAAAACAGTGCATGAGTAAGAGAGTAAGACTTGTACATGTCTAAACTGTATGGAGTTCTACATATTCATGTACGTGTGTATACATATGGATGCTTAGACGTGAAAGTGTATGTGTATTTGAATGTAGGAAGAATATATAGCTACACTATTATAATAGCAACAAAAAAAAAATAGTGACCAGTTAGACTGTTCTCTAAACTTACAGAAAAGTCATAAGTCAAAGCTGGTGAATCGAATATACTGAGCGAGTTATTCTGCGATAAAACTGGAATGAATATCTTCAAGCTGTGACATGAAAGAATATGATTAGGAGGAGATATTTTGCATCCACAAATGCAAACTATGTTTTTTTTTTACATATTTTGTTTTGAAAGCATCGAGTTTCCATCTATACATTAAGGAAAGTAGTTTTTTTAAGTCGTAATAAAGTTTTCTTTTATATTTTGAATATTAAAATGTCTGTGGACAGGGGACCGAATGAATTACAGTGAATGCAATATCACTGAAGTTCTACGGTAGATGAGATATTAAAAAAGAAACATCGCAGTGATCTATTGACATTCTTTTCCGAAGATCAGCTTCGCAAGCCCACACCGCATGAAACAACAGAGCGATTAACGATGAAACAAAACGTAATATTGAAAATAATTTTAAAAAAGATGCAAAGCATATAAACGTACTCCCCAGTAAGTAGTACCAAAAAGCAAAAAAATATATAACTCAGTCACTATAGAAATTTTGTATGCATGAGAAAAGAAAAAAAAAATGCTGCACTCCCCGGCGGGGAAATGAACCCACGTCGCCCGCGTGACAGGCGGGGATATTAACCACTATTCTACCGAGGAGCTTACAACTATTGGTTACACTTAAGTTTATAACCGCTATTGCTTAAACTGTACAGCACAAAATTATCATTCATTGCTGGTAGTAACGGCTGTTCTGGTAAAATAAAACACCGGGCATCATTCATGACCCATAATGAACATATCTACAAATTTTCAGGAAGATCGGTCCAGCAGTCTTGTCTGGAGCGAGTGGAACACATTTTCACCACCGACGGACAGACAGACAGACAGACACACAGACAGACAGACAGACAGACAGACAGACACACACACACACACACACACACACACACACACACACACACACACACACACACACACACACAGCATTTCTTCGTTCCCATTGTAAAGTACTCCCTGTTCTGTAAGAACTGGGAGTACAAAAACTACAAACAAGCAAACAACTGGAACAGAAAGAAATATCAGTGGAATGAGCTTGCCTATTCGACCTTGAACGCAGAGATTAACTGTGGGAATGTTTTGTGGGCTATCTGTATGTCAGTACCCCTCTCCCCCTCTCTCCCCTTTCCCCTCCCCTCCCTGTCTGTCTTCGCTCGTCCGCCCATGTGGAAGCATATTAGTTTCTGAAGCCCAACAGGTCAGCTATCATCCTCGTTGGGAATATCAAAATGAGGAAAAACGCACCACTATATCTTCCTAGGGCTCGCAACTCTTGTGTATTGTTCTGAGGATAATATCTGAGGATAATAACATGTCTTCCCCGAACAAATTTAAAAAGTTACAGAAAACGCACTGCCAAAAAAAAAAAAAAAAAAGTAGAGTAGACAAACGAATCACAAGACAAAGTACGACGCGTTTCGACCTCTAAGGTCTTCTTCAGGCGAGATACACAAGACTCAGGTTAACGAAAATGAAGAACGAGCAATTACTAATCTTCATCCAATTCGGCACAAGATAGGCGTTGAATATTCATCCAATTCAACGCTTATCTCGCGCCGAATTGGATGAAGATAAATCATTACTCATTCATTTTCGTTGTCCTGGGTGTTGTTGTGTATCTTGCCTGAAGAAGACTTAAGAGGTCGAAACGCGTCGCGCTTTGTCTTGTGATTAGTTTCTCTACGTTTATCACTAACTTTTCAAATTTGTTTAGATTTCCGCCTGCAGTCGCCGCACTTTGCAACTAGATCATGTTTTCCCCGTTTTCCTGAGGACTATAACTGCTTTTTTCCTTTTTTTCTGAAGAAAATAACTGTCTCTCCCTTTTTCCTGAGGATAATAACTGTTTCCCCCTTTTTCCTGAGGATGATAACTGTTTCCCCCTTTTCCCTAGAGGATAATGGCTGTTTCCCCCATTTTTGTTTTCCGCCTTATCTCTAGGATGATAACTGTTTCCCCTTTTTCCTGAAGATGATAACCGTTTCCCCCGTTTTCCTTAGGATAATACGGGTTTCTCCTTTTCCAGTTGGATAATAATTATTCCCCCTTTCCCTTAGGATAATGATTGTTCTCCACTTTTGCAATTGAATGAGAACTGCTTTCCCCTTTTCTAAGGATAATCACCATGTTTTTAAGAAAACAGGCAAAATGCATATGATGTGCAAGGAAAACAGGGGACACAGCTGCTGTCCTGCTATCCGTGGACTTCATGGATAAAAGCTTTATTATGTTTTCCTAAAGGAAAATAGGCATTTTCCTGGGAGAACAGCTGTTATTGTCTTTTGATGTTAGTATGCTCACCTACTAACTGCGTATTATTCCCCCACGTCCATTCCAACCCCCACCCCCCCCCCCCCCACACACCTCTTTTTTTCCTTCCTGTTACTTCCCGCTTCCACTGAAGAAGCCAGCACAGTGATCGCACACAATAAATACACAGATAATCACACACGTAGAAACAAGCACATACGCATGTTTGCACACAGACATACCAACAGAGAAACACGCACGCGCGCCCGCACACACACACACACACACACACACACCACACACACACACACACACACACACACGCACGCACGCACACATACACATACACACACACACACACACACACACACACACACACTCGCGCGTGCACACACACACACACACACACACACACACACACACACACACACACACACACACACCATTCACAGTGTGGAACAGCCTGCCAGCTCAAATTGTCACGGCGCCATCCTGGAATTGTTCCAGTCTAGGATGGCACCACTGGCATAATGTCTCCTTGTCAATCCCCCCCCCCCCCCCTTCACCTCCGTCTTCCCTCCCTTTACCTTTGTTTGGCAGGCTGACACCTTCACCCCAACTCCAACCCTGTCCTTCATGCATTCATACGTTTCTTTCCTTTCGTTTCTCTTCCCCATTGGAGGGTCCTGCTGTTTCTGTGGATGCCTGGCTCTTCATCAGGTGAAAGTTGGGCGTGTACAGACTAGCGGTTAATGGTTGTGGTGTTGTGAACGAGTTTTGATGTAAGGGACATAACTCATATGTTTTTACTTTTGGAGCCTCATTCTGATGGTAAACAGTTTTGGTGGCAACCGTTAAGAAGGCTTGAATCAATACAACAGTTAGTACCACATCAGCATGACTTGAAAGTTTCTGTTGTTTTTATCTATGCAACAAAGTCTGCAAACCCATGCAGTCACAACGTCACATTTGTGTCTGGGTCTGGTTACCCAGTCTTACTGACCACCAGCCTGTCCCCTCTTTCTCTACCCTCCCTCCCCCCTCCCACCCCTTCCATCCTTCCCCCAAAACTTTACGCCTGTCAGGCAATAGCAGCAAAAGTAGCTGATTTCAGGTCACCGCCGAACAAAGTCTGCGTGGACGCCACATCTTTCTTTCTTTCTTCTTTTTTTTTTGTTTTTTTGATGACATTGTGAGTATTGAGAACTTTCGTTCTGCGATTCATCGGCATTATTATTCATGCTCTTTAATATCAGAAACGCATGAGAAAAAAAAGGGTTGAACCCACATCCAGTAATTCTCATTTCTTCTTCCTTTTTTCCAGTTTTGCCCAGTGCACATGATGCTTTCATAAAGTCTTTCTCGTTGCTTGGTTTGTATTTTCTTATCGTTCGTGTTTACTGTTAGACCCACTGAGCTTCCAAATTCCCACGACTGATTCGTGGCACAGTTAATATTCACAGTTCTCGTGTCTGATGCGTGCATCAAATGTCAAATTTTAGATAGACTTTCTTGAAAACAGACTGAAAGGTAAAATGACTATTATTCGCCGCCTAACGAAACACAAACAAATTACAAGACAAAACACGACGCGTTTTGACCTCTTTGGTCTTTTTCAGGCAAGACAAATAACATTCAAGACAATGAAAATGAGAACGAACAATCACGTATCCTTGTGATCGCCACCAATTTGAAGAGAAAAGTCATTGTTCGATCTCCGTTTTCCTTTTATGTTTGTTACACTTTCCGCCTGCAGTCACCTCACTGTAAAACGTTCTAGGAAACGTTTTCCGTTCGCCAATTTTGCGAGAATCTTGGCAATCAGCTATGACAGTAAGGAATCGACATCTTTATGTTGTCTGTAATCCTGTTCAATGCTTTCCAGAAAGCTCGCTCTGTGATCTAGAATTATTTCTGGCTTTTGCTACTTGGAAAGCACCAGTCTTCACAGATTTATCGACGTCATCATCAACATCTAGAGCAACGCTAGTTAATTTTATTTCATAGCCAATTTTGTTATGCGTCTGTTCCGGAACTCACGAGTGGCTAGTTTATGCCGGCGGCGAGGCATGTAAGTAAGAGGCGATGGGAGTAAAGAAACTTGCGCAAGACAAATTGGAATGAACGATTCAGCCATTTATTCAGTCTCTTCTTACAGTTGGAGTCTCCGTGTTTCGATCGTTTTATGCACGAATCAGAAAACGTTTATCAGCCATTTCTTTTATCTCACACGCCAAAGAGCACCCAGACAGTCTAGCTAACTCTCACCTTTTTCTCGCTCTGTTCGCCGCTTGGTTGTGCTATAAAACGATGACAGTTAATCAGACAAGCGGCATTTCTTTCTGCATCGCCAATGTGACACGCATATCGGATCATCAGACATGTCTTTTGGTTTTTGGTTGACGTATTGTGTATTTCATCATTGTCATGTGTAAGCAGTTCACCCTCCCAGATGAACAAGTAGATTGTCTTTCGCCTACGTGTGTACGGTGCGGTAGGATATGATTATTGTGTTCCCTCTTTTCATTTTCTGCTTTTTCTCCTTGTCCAACTCGTGAATCATGGCTTTTTCGTTTCCTTCAAGTAGCTAATTGCCTCTTTTTGGTCTCTCTTTCTCGTTCTGAAGCGAACTTCACCGTCGGATTTGGAAGAAATGCATGCGACAGCACTGTTTGAAGACTCCTTCATTTCGGTCGTATATGCATCTTTATAACCAGGAAGATGAGCTTTGAATGTTTGATCACGCTGTCTTAATCCGAATGGGGTTGCAGCGAATCATTCTCGTTGATCTCAGTGCTGCCTGCCTTGTTTCATTCAGAACAAGCAACGGTTTTGTGTACACGAATCTTTGCAGCCATCAACGCGGAACGTAACTGCCGGATTAAATCCAGAGGAAAAGAAATGAGAAGGATTATTCAGTCAATTTCATTTGAAATGATCCAGTCTTTGTAGAGGACGTTGACGGATTTCCTTCCCATTCTATGAGAATACATAAGAAACAAAACAATAATGGCCGCTGAACAAACAAGATATTGCTTCACCGCGCATGCGCGACTCATTGATCCCGTAGTTCCCGAAACACACACACACACACACACACACATACTCACACACACACACACACACACACACACACGGGCGCGCGCGCGCACACAGTGACCAAAGATATCGCAGTATTTACCTCAGCGTCTCAAAACTTCATCAAGTTTGGTATTAGCTATCCAGATAAAACTTTACCACTATGAGCCTGTAACCACGCGAAGAATGTGAAAGCACCTGATGTGTGTACGACAATGAGGACTGGCATATCACCTCCCCCCCCCCCTCCCTCTCTCTGTCTCCTGCGTGTCCTCTTATAACTTTACGTGCCTACGGAAAATAATCCAGCCATCATCTCGGCAAGTGGTTTCCATTTGCAGGCCATGAAATCACTATCAGAAAGAGACATAGCGGTTACGCACGCACAGGAAGGGGAAAGGGAGTGGTGGGGGTGGGGAGGGGGGGATGAAACTATAGGTCGAACGAGTTTGGACACTAACATGATAATAGATGGTATATTCGTCGTCATGTTGGCGACGGACGTGTTGTTTGTGTCCGTTTTGTTGTTTTTTTTCGCCATGTCTGTTCAGTGTATGTGGTCGTGTCGAACTGGTATTATTTCTTCCTTCTTCGCTGGTCCGGGTTTTATGTGGATCGACGGATGGGTTGATGGATGTGTGCTTGTAATGTCTGTCTGCCTGTCTATCTCTGTCTCTGTCTCTCTGTCTGTCTGTCTGTCTGTCTGTCTGTCTGTCTCTCTCTCTCTCTCTCTCTCTCTCTCTATCGCGCGCGCGCGCGCGCGTTTTGTTTAGTTCACCTGTCTGTGTATCTATCTATCTATCTGTCTGTCTGTTTGTCTCTCGCTTTCTTTATGTTAACTGTCTGTCTGTCTATCATTCTGTCTGTCGATCCATTTATCTGCCTGTATAACTGTCTATTGTTTAGTAATGTTGGTAAATTTGTGTTAGAATCAATCCACCATTAAATAATCCAAGGATTAAGGAAATTTAATCTCTGTTTGCATATCTTTGTTTCTGTCTGTCTGTGTGTCTGTCATTGCCTCTGTATATCCCTGTCGCTCTTTGTCTCTCTCTTTGTCTCTCTCTGTCTGTCTCTGTACCTATCTGTATGTCTGTCTCTCTGTCGGTCGATCGTTCTCTCTCTCTCTCTATCTCTCTGTATCTGTAGTCTGTCTGTCTGTCTGTCTCTCTCTCTCTCTGTGTCCTCCTTTCCTCCTTATCTTTCTCTCTCGTTCTCTCTTTGTCTCTCACCCACTCTGTCTCTATGTTTCTGTTTGTTGTCTGTCTGTCTGTCTGTCTGTCTCTCTCTCTCTCTTGTAAAGAACAAAATCACTCCATCATCACAGCTCTTTGCCAGAGCATTATTAACATCTTTGAAGACACCCATATGAAATCGCATTCAGGTGTGAAAAACAAACAAAACGAAACAAAACAAATCAAAACGAAACAAAACAGAAACAAAACCACCAACCCCCACCCGTGCTCTTGCTTCTGTCTCTCTCCCCTTCTCCCTGTGTTATTTAGTTCCTGGTCCTCTTTCTTATCTGTGCCCACCTCTCCATTACTTCAGTCACAGGGAGACAGCTACGCCGATATCATCATCATCATTATGGTGGCAGGGCTTTTACGTTATTACTGTGTCATCATGAATGTCATGCGTTGCAAAGACGTCTGCACGAACACGACCGATTGTGAGTCTACCGGGCCTTGGCCCTAAATCTTTATCCTTGGATATTAATGATCGATCGATGAATTTCTGTGTCTGTTTGTCTGTCTCTCTTTCCCTTAGGCACGCACACACACACACACACACACACACACACACACACACACACACAAAGTGTTGCAGAAGTTACAGCACTGCTAGAAACTAAACCAAACCAAACCAAAACAAAGAAGACGAAAGGAAAGCAGAAGTATCTTTCTTACACAAAACTAATTTAATCAGACAACACGGAGCTCTTTTTACAGTGGAAAATGATGTTTGCTCAAAGATAACAACTGCCCATTGCATGGCCATTTTCCTTCTGTTCTGAGAGAGACGCTTGACGCTTGACGCTTGACGCGCGTTTAACGCCGCGCCATTTATTGTGAGGCCAAAGGTCTGTACACAAAGAGTTTCGCAGCGTCACATTTTCGAATTTTCAACAAGAACAGTATGAATATAATGAGACATAGTTCTCGTTTCTTGCATGAATTTAGTCTCAGTAATGAGACGCCAACCTTTATTATAGACATTCACAAAACATACTATTAATCAAGACAATATTTGATAGGCAACACTACTATTATACCAACATATATATCCTCGACCTTTATAATACTAATCACTCTGGTAAAATTAAGAACAGCCTCTATAACATTTCCTCTATTGATATTCCTTTCCTAACTGACTATGGGCTGGGGTATTCTTTAAAAGCACAATACACTAGTTACATGTCGACATGCCAGCTGTGTTCCGACGTCTTGTTGCCGTCCGCCCGCCGCCCCCCCCCCCCCCCCCCCCCCCCCCCCCCCCCCAGCGGGAGCGCAAGAGAGGGGAGGAGGGGGAGACCACAAGCCACAAGGGCGCGCGGGCCGCAACCGTGCTCCGACCTATCCTACGTATCCCGCCGCTGTCCCCCCCCCCCCCCCCCCCCCCCCCCCAATCGCAGCGGGAGCGCAAGAGAGGGAAGAAGGGGGGAGAGACCGCGAGCGGCACGGGGCGCGCCGGCCGGCAACCGCGCTCCGACGTCTCTTGTTGCCGTCCGCCCCCCCGCCCCCCCCCCCCCCCCCCCCCCCCACAGCGGGGAGCGCAAGAGAGGGGAGGAGGGGGGGGGGGGGGAGACCGCGAGCGGCGCGGGCGGGACACACAAGCTCGCACCCAAAGCCCTGAACATGCAACCAGCATGCCAACTTCTATTACTATGATCCCCCCTTCCCATCGTCATACACTTGTATAAAGTATATATGCATAAACAACGTCATCCTTTTTTTTTTTTTTTTTTTGATATTTCACTTATGTACATTTGTCCAATCTTTCTCTATTGTTCCAGTCTCTCTTTCATCGATAGTTTATCATTTCCCCTCAAACTTTTACACTAATTCTTCATTCTTCTTCCAGTTCCGTCTTTCCATTCTCATCTGTATCATGATAACATTTCGTTTCTCAAATCATATGATATGTTTAGGTAATATTGCCAGTCCTCTTGGTATGTTATTTTCTTAGAATAGATTTTCTCTGGTTTTGAGTGCATAAAAAATATACATTGCGATATCGCGTGTGATATCTATGTTATCATTTTGTAATAAATTTTCTAGTCTAATTGTATTCAAGTTTTAAAATGTTTAGATATGTATTCTCTCTTAATTGTCTGTAGTTTGGACAGATTGTTAGGAAATGTATTTCTGTTTCTTCAACTGGACAGAAGGGGCATGTTGTGATAACTAAATTGTCTATATACTTCTTGTTAGTATGCAATTCATTTATTCCTAGCCTCATTCTTGTCAATGCTCTTCTGAACTTTGCTATAGTGATTATGTGTAAGTATTCTTCCGTTTGGTGTATGGTTTTAAACGAATAATATGTCTTAAATCGTTCGCTGTTTGTAATTTTGTCATGCCATGTTTGTTTAAAAACAATCTATCATTCTTTGCTTTAACTCATTAATGAATGTGTGTGTTCATTACGTGCCCCCTCATTGTTCCATACTTCTCTGAAAATCCATAACTGTCTAAGCATCTTTTTATTCCTAGAGCCCAGTTTTTGTGGTTTGTTTACTTCTTTTTTTTCCCTCTCATATGCTTGCCTCGGTATCCTATCCGGTGTCATTTTTACCAGTCTTAGCCAATATCTAATTGTCTTTATTGTACTATCTATGTATATCGGGTATCTACCTAACTCTCCATATACTAAATAGTTTGGTGTTTTCATTCCTACCCCTAGGTATTTTTTGCTTGCGAGTAAATGTACATTTTCCGCTGTTGAATAGTTAATTAGTCCCCATACTTCTGCTGCATATAGAAGTAATGGTTTAACCTGTGAATCGAAAAGTTTGAAATAGATTTTCATGTCTATATGCCCTAAGCTATACATAGTTTTCATTATCTCTATCATCTTTCCTTTCGCTCTGCCTGCATATTCTGAGAGTGAGATATCGACAGAAAGTTTAGTCGTTAATGTATAACCTAGGTATTTATAGCTGTTAACAACTTCAATTTCTTTCCTTTTTATAATACCATTTTTCCAGTTTGCCTAGGTATCCTCCTTTTCTAAATACCATGATTTTTGTTTTTTGCAGAGATCACTGTTAACCCTATGTGATCAGAAGTTTCTTGCAGGTTTTTTATTTGGTTCTGTAGTCCAGCTGGTGTCTGTGATATTAGTGCTATATCATCCGCAAATAGCAATAAGAATAATTCCTCAGTTCCTGGTAAAAATTGATATCCATGTCTTCCTCTCCTTGTTACCGTCTCAGCTACTTCTGCTATTAGTAAGGAGAAAATCAAGGGAGATAATAGGCATCCCTGTTTCACTCCGAGTGGGCAGTCAAAAAATTCTGTTAATTCTGTCCCATGTCTCACACATGCTTGTACTGTTCTATATATACCTTTCAACATATTTAGCATTTTAGTCGAATTTTGTGTTTTCTTTAATATTTTCCATAATTCATCTCTGTTTACTGTATCAAACGCTTTTTGATAATCGATAAAAGCAACATATAGTTTACATCTTCTTCTACCATGCAGGCAGTTACTAATCATTGATACAAGTGTGAAAATGTGGTCTATGGTTGAGTAATTTTTTTCTGAATCCTGCTTGTTCTCTACTTATTTTATTTTCTTCCTCTGCCCAGTTGTATAATCTTCTGTTTATTATGGCTGTAAATATTTTACTTATAATGCATAGTAGGGATATTCCTCTGTAATTTCCTGGGTTTTGTTTGTTACCTTTCTTGAACAAAGGTACTATAACAGATTTTGTCCATTCCCTGGGGAAATAACTATCTTGGTATAACTTATTAAATAATTTTGTCAGGAATGGAGTTATGTTTTGTTCTATTGTCTTTAAAAATTCGGGTGGTATTTCATCTATACCAGGTGATTTGCCCTTTTTCAATTTTCTTATTGCTAGGCTTACTTCGTTGTTGGTTATCTCTTCATCTAGCTCTTGTGTTTGTATTTCATCTTCATCTTCCTCTGCGTTTTTTGTTGTAGTCTCTCTATATTGTTTTGTATTTCAGGTATCTGAGGATTTAGGACGCTTTCAAAGTGTTCCTTTCATTGTGTGATAGTTATTGATGGTAGTGTAGTCTTCCTTCTATTAGTATTTCTTATAATGTTCCAAAATCTCTGACTATCCTTTTGGTTTTGTATGAGTGTGTCATATGTTTGTTTTCTATACTGTTTTTTTTTTTTTTCTTTTCTCTAATTGTCTCTTGGTATATTGTTCTTTTGTTATTATATGCCTCATTTCTTCCTTCATATAGAGTTAAAGTTTTTGCTCTTGTTCGTATGTGTCAGTCTGCTGAGTGCATGTCTAGCTTCTTTCTTTTTGTCTTTACATTCCTTGTCATACCAACCCTTTGATGTTATATTTTTTCTTCCCACGCCTGTAGTTATATACATGTTTTTTCCTGCCTCCTTAAGTAGTGTATTAAATTTCTCTATGCTTGTATCTACATCAATGTTTATCTCTTCTGTGATCTGTTCAAGTAATTGCTTGGATCTTTCTGTTTCAATAGCCTGAATATATTCCTGTTGTTTTGTAGGATCCCATCTAATTTTCTTTGCTATCTTATTCTTTGATTTATCTACTTGTGGGTCTGGCAATGTGCTCTGAAGTTCCATAGTGATAGGCATGTGGTGAGATTCAATTCTTTCATCAATAGTACAATTTTCTTACATTTTCAATCAATTCAATAGAACACACATAATAGTCAATTGTACTATTTCCCCTTTCCGAAAAAAAACGTATATCCACAATCAAAGTTCTCGGTACAAAGTCCGTTTAAAGGGGTCAAATTAAATGTTATGCAAAGTTCCATTATTTTTTGCCAAAACCATTTATATTTAAGTCCTTTGATTTTCGTGAATATACGTCTTGGTCATCATTTGCAATATCATTGTTATCATTGATATTCAAGCCCCATTCTCCTATACGAGCATTGAAATCTCCTCCAATAATATAGTAACAATCATTTCCTTGTTCTATTTGCATAAGTATATACTGTTCTATATTAGTTCTAGAGTACATGAATAATCTTTATCAGAGTAAAAACGACTATCCACTGGATGTACATAAATGCCAAGAAACAGTATATCTTTTTCACACTTTAATAAATCATTTGTTATTTTCATGCATAATACATTTTTTTACATCAGTGTTTATCATCTGTACATATTCAGACAATTCCTTTTAATTAACATGATAACCCCCCCTGAAGGTCTACCCATTCTAGTAAATTTTACCGCTGGACAGTGTGAGTGTAAAAATTCTTGAATTTTTTATCAAAGTCGAATGATTCTAATGTAAATGTTTCACTTAGACTACACACGTCGAACGACGTGATATATTCTAAGAAGTCTGGATCTGCTAGCTTTTCAAGTAGACCTTCGACATTCCAGCAACCAAAATATAGCTTTCTTGTTTCCCTCATGCTGCTCTCATTCTCACTCTTGTTTTCGTTTTCCCCCCACTATTTCCTTTCACTCTTCTCACATTCTCCATAGACTGTCCTGTATCATTATCCTTCCTTTTCTGTTGTGTGTGACCCTGGCCTGCCCCTCAGCTGTCCTCTTTATCTGACCCTTCTCTCTTGTCCTTTTCTTGTTGTTTGGGAACGTGTGTTCGCTGATAGACGTGTGTAACCAGGTTGTTTGTTTGTTAGTTTTTTGTATTTCCTGTTTGAGGTTTTGATTGTTGTTTTCCTGTAGCCTGCCGTTTTGTTTTAGTTTTTTTACCCCCACCGTTCGTTTTTGTTCCGTTCTTCGTTGTTGGAGCCTATTATGCTTTGTGTTTGCATGGTTTCTTCTATTGTGAATTGTCTTGTGTTTGTTGATTTGTTGCCTAATGTGGGTGTTATATCGTCTTTTTATGCATATCTTCCACTCCCTTCGTTGTGCCTTTGTGTTTTGAACTAGCATCATCCTCTGTTCTTTCCCTGTGTTAGTGTGTGCTTCTTGTCGCGTGCGTGGTGTTGTCATTTTTTCTGTGCCTCGTCCTCTTTGCCTGCCGCACACGCCGTGTCCGTGTGTGACCCTGACCTCTGTGTGTCCCAAAATGCTGCCTAGTTGGTTCGTGCTGTTGTCATGCTCACCCCCCGATGTGTGTACCATTGCTTGTATGCACATGCTATTGGTGTTTTCGTGACCTGTGTCCGAACTTTGACCTACATTTGCCTCCGTAGTGTTTTTTAGTGGGTGTTTTCCCTGCCTTGCTTGTGCCGGATACACCCTCTTTCTCTCTCTCATTTTTTGTTACATTTTCTCTTCCTTTTGCACTGGTTAGTCTCTCCTTTCTCCCCTCTCCCCTCTTCTTCCCCTCTCACTCCTCTTTCATACTGTTTCTCTGTCATACTCTCTTGTTCCTCCTCTAGTCCTCTTTCTCTCTCTTCAACTGATATGTCTATTCTGCTTAGCAGTGCATCGAAATCACTTTCACTTTCATTTTTCTTCTTTCATCGCACTTTCATCTTCCCCATCTTCATTCTCTCTTCCCTCCTCCTTTTTTTTTTCCATTTTTATCATCATCCATACCTGATTCGTCACTCTTCTTCTGTCTCTCTCTCTCTCTTTCCTCCATTTTCCCCTTCTTGCTTACTTTTTTGCTTACTTTCCCTTGATTGTTCACACCGTTGGTTTCACTCTCTCTCTTTCCTCCCATTCCTCACGTCCTCTCGTCATCCAATCACCATAACCTCTGAATCCACTTGCACCATAGTCACTTTCACTTCCTTCTTCTCTCTGTGTCCCTTGGCCGTTTCATACACATCTGTTTTTGAAGGTATTTTCATATCCGTGTTGCTCTTGTCTTCTGTGCTGTCCATATCGTTCTTGTTGACTGTCCTTCAATCCCGTTCGTGGCCTGTATTCTTCCCTCACATATAGTTTTCCCCCCCCCCACAAAATAACCAGACTTGCCTTGTGATCTTAGATCTCTTAACTGTTCCGCTTGCCTTTTTGTTCTGTCCTGTGATAGTCTTATTCCCTCCCTCTTCAACTTCTCTCGCGCCTCGTGGTTCCTTAGTACCCTCATCGCATCCCCCCACCTGAGAAAGCGCACAATCAAGGGTCTGGGTCTCTCTGTGAGGATGGATCGGGTTTCCCCAACCGATGTGCACGTTCGATCGCGTCGTCCGCCCACGGTCCGTCCGTCATGTGTTGGTCAAGTATTTCTTTAATCACCTCCTCGCAGTTCTCTTTCCCACTGTCCGTGATATCCTCCTTTATTCCGAAGAACTTCACATTGTTCCTCCGTGAATAACTTTCGATCCTGTCCAGCTCTTCTTCCATTTTGGTCAGCCTTCGTGACATATGGTCTTGTGTTGCCCCAATGTGTCTAACCGCCGTTTTGTTTGCTTGTATGTCCTGTTTTGTTTCTGCTACGTCCTTGCTTAGTTTATTCAGTGTATCTGCCATATCTGTCTGCTTCTGTTCAATCTTATTCATAGTGTCTATCTGTGCTTTGAATGAATCTGTGAGTGTTGTTATGGCTGTGAATAATTGTGTCATCTTCGTGTCTAACTTTGTATCTAAACTATCGAATTTCGTTTCTAGTTTCTGTTCTAACTTTCTGTTTTCTTGTTCAATTTTCTCATTTATATTCACGTTCTGACCTGCGTTTGTATCTGGGCCCGGGTTGGTCTCGACGTCGTTACTTAGTAGCAGCCGTCTACGTAGGTAGACTAGGTTGAACGTCAGGAGCAACATCGCCATGGGAGTCACGCTGTTGCCGAACTGAATGTCCGAACACATCTTGACTTTGTCAGTCTGGCAGTGCCCTCCACTCATCATGCCCACTCCCAGTTCAGCTAATCTGGTGCCGGGGTCCACCATGCTTCTTGCGAAAACAAATCCGGAGTAAAAACAACACACTATACTGCTACTGGGCCACCGGGATACGTATGTGTGTTCACCTCCATTCATCTTTACGGTCACATTTGTTTCCGTCGTTGCCAGTGACGTCAGTAATGTCAGCGTGCCTGAATCGCGATTCTCCGCAATTCCGCCAGTTTTGCTGCAGACTCCAGGGCCGAAAGGCTGTTTCTGTCATCTCGCAGGCACTCACAAGCGTTATCGCGAATCCCCACAACAGCACAAACCAGATTAGTACATCCTTCACCTCCGCCACGTCGCCACGTCGACCCCGCCGCCATTTTTCTTTTTCTTACATTTCCTTCCTTTCCCCTTCGACCCGCAGAAAAGTCCGATTCTGGCTCTCCAGACACACAAATCTACCATAGCTGATTGATTTCACCTTTATAACCACCACGCACTGATTTCTGTAACTTTGCTGACTTTCATGTTATTAGTAACTGTCCTGTAGGTCGGGGTGCAAGTGCTTATGTGCATGTTCATATAGGACGATAATATAACTACTGTCGTTTTCTGCTGGCCGCAGGGAATGGACACGTGCTTCAGTCAGTTTATTCTTTTGCGTGTTTGTTTATTTATTTATTTATTTATATATTTATTCTTTTTTTGAAAGTTCCATGTTCAATGCAGTCTTTTCATTGTTGTTCCTGGGCTATTTTCTGTAATAGAAAGTGCGAGCTCCAGGTCATCGTTCTGGATATTGCACTACGGAAATCAATCCTACATGATGATGATGATGATGATGATGATGATGATGATGATGATGATAACGGCCGGTGATGATGAAGATGATGACGGTGATGATGATGATGACGATGATGATGATGATGAAGATGATGACGGTGATGATGATGATGATGATGTCGACGACGACGACGACGACGAGGACGATGATGATGATCATGATGATGGTGATGATGACGACGTGACGACGACGACGACGGTGACGACGACGACGACGACGATGATGATGTTTTAATGTATACTTCGTTCTGGTCTCAATACATATACAGCCCTGATGTGGTATTCGTGATCGGCTATACTGTAAACAATCTGATTTGCTTCCTTCCTTATTTGATGATCACTCGAAGAGAGACATGATTAATTAGATATGCTTGAAAAACAATCTGATTTGCTTCCTTCCTCATGTGATTATCACTTGAAAAGACGTAATTAGATAAGTCCTGAAATTCTTCAGAGCGATAGAATCTTGAATTTACTCGTTGATTCCGTCTTTCTTTTTTCTGATGAACAACAACAACAACAACAACAACAACATTTCTGTGATACATTTGATTGATGATTTCCACCAGCAGTCTGCTCCTACTGGGAATCTCATGTGGCAGCTGTAGTAAAGTCAACAAACAGCAAAGAGAACGATTGATTTAAATCTACAAAGAAAGAAAGATACTGGTAAAATAGAGGGAAAACAAAAGGAAACAAATACTAAAGAAAACAGGTGATTGAAAGAAAGACATCGGTAAAATGAAGGGGAAAACGAAGTAAACAGAAACAAAGAGAACGATTGATTTTGAAACTAAAAAGAAAGAGACATATTGGTAAAATGAAGGGGAAAATAAAGGAAACAAATAGCAAAGAAAACGGTTGATTTTGAAACTGAAAAGAAAGACGTATGCTGGGAAAATGAAGAGAAAACATAGAAACAAATACCAAAGAAAACGGGTTGATTTTTAAAGTAAAAAGAAAGAAAGAAATATACTGCTAAAACAAAGGGAAAAACAATGCAAGCTAACATAAAAGAAAACGGTTTCTTTTTTCAAGCTAAAAAAGAAAGAAAGAAACCTGTAAAATGAAGGGGAAACAACCCGAAGGAGCTCTGCTTCATTTCTCTTTTCTTGGTCTACTTTCTCTGATTAGTTTATCTCTTGCAATTCCCAAAGCAATCGGTGGTTGACTGTATATGTTTTTTCTTTGACTTGTTTTCTTATGTCTATTCCCCCAGTGTATGCCAGCAGCTTCGCCCTTCCTTCCCCCTTTCCCCCTCCCACTTCCTCACCTTATTTTTCCCCCTCTACCCCTCCTCCACCGGAAGGTTTTTGAGAAGCGAAGGGCTGGTAAAGGGGTTGGGTCAAATGTCATTGACAGATATAACAAATACGTGTACAGAAAACTAACGGCCTCCCGTGTAAGTCATTAATATATTGTTTAGAAATATATATCATGCTTAGCCTATTGTGACTTTTAAACAATGTAAAATGCTAGCCCTCTCTGAGCAACATTTGAACCCATGAGGTTCCTGATCGCTCCCTTTAGAGGAGTCAATTCTTTGTGATGTGCAAACCTTAAGAGG
>JADBJO010006039.1:43322-55822 GCA_016801955.1 Conus betulinus
AGCATGCACACAACAAATCAATTCAGAGTAATCGTGTACAAATATGTTTCTTTAGTGAGTTGATATGGAAAAAAAAAAATTGAATCACTCTCCACATGAGCGACCATTCACTTTTCATCATTTTCAACATTGACTGTAGCGAGGCAACATTGGGCGCACGTGAAATTGACGGGGGCAAGGGGCAAGGAGCTTAAGAATGGGGCATTTCTAGGGTATAGCTTCAAGAATCTGGCTGTCAGAGAGTATTCTGTGAGGTGATTACTGTTCTGAACGAGCTATTGAATACAGTGTGTCACTTGGTCTCATGACCACTGGTCTCACAATTTCTCACACGCGCTATGGACAGTCACGCCAAGACAGGAAAGTAGATTTAAGCCGAAAATGTGGTTGTCGGGAGAGAGAGAGAGAGAGAGAGAGAGAGAGAGAGAGAGAGAGAGAGAGAGAGAGAGCACACACACACAGACACACACACACACACACACACACACACACACACACACACACACACACACACACACACACACGCACACCACACACACACACACACACACACACACACACACACACACCACACACACTCACATGGCTCATTCTCTGTGGATCTCAATGGCAAATTATTTAAATCGTTTCACCAGAAAGAGGATGCCTGATGAGGCAGATTAAATTTACAAGCAGACATCCAGACTGACAAATCATGATTCTGATCGATGATGAAAACAGAGAGAGAGAGAGAGAGAGAGAGAGAGAGAGAGAGAGAGAGAGAGAGAGAGATGGAGTTTTTTTTCTTTTTTTTTTTTTTTTAATAAAGAAACTGCAACGAAAACAAAAAAATGATACATCCACTGCTGCCCAATAAAAAAAAAGAAAAAAAAAAAAAAAAAGCGGAAATTAGGAAGACGAGAAAAATCCATTCAAGTACATAAAGAATAAAAAAAAAAATACCTGGTATCTTTAGACAAAAGAAATGAAGTAGGAAATGAAAGCATTAAAATCAAGGGACAAGAAGGAAGAAAGGAAATAACTACTGTGGTATCTTGGGGGAAAAAAATGTCCAAACAGTCACAGATCAGCAGTAAATGACACGCCACCTGTGGGGTCTTCAAGTCGTGCGTGTCACCTCCATTATTCACACCGTTTGCGTCAGCTGCCGCTGCCCGCACTAATTGGCGCTAACTAGACGTGCACCTTACTGAGGGTAAACAGAGGAAATCGGGGAATCTTTTTTGCTTCCTCTCTTTCTCATTATCATCATCATCATCATCATCACCTTCTTCTTCTTCTTCTTCTTTGTCCTCTTTTTTTTGTTGTTGTTGTTTTTCTTATTGTTGCAGTTGTTGTGGTCGTTGTTGTTGTTGTTGTTGTTCTTCTTCTTCTTTCTTCTTCTTCTTCTTCTTTCTTCTTCTTCTTCTTCTCCTCTTCTTCTCCTCCTTCCTCCACCTCCCCCATCTCTATCTTCTTGTTCTTGTTCTTCTTCCTCTTCCTCCTCCTCCTCCTCCTCCTCCTTCTTCCTCCTCTCCTCCTCCATCTCCTTTTGCTTCTGCTTCTTCTTCTCCTCCTCCTCTGTCCTGTTGTATTTGTTGTTGTTGTCTTGTTGTTGCTGTAATTGTTGTTGTTGCTGTTGTTATGATTGCTTTTCTTCTTCTTCTTCTCTTCTTCTTCTTCTTCTTCTTCTTCCTCCTCCTCCTCCTCCTCCTCCTCCTCCTCCTCGTCCTTCTTCCTCTTCCTCTTTTTTTTCCTCCTCCCTTCTCGTTCCCATCTCCTTTTTTTTTTTTCCCCTTCCTTCTCGTTCCCAGCCTTCTCTCTCATCTCTCCTCTCCCTCCTCCTTCTTCTTCTCCTTTTCTGTTCATTACCGTCCTTTTCCTCCTTCTTTTCTTCATAATATTTTCCTTCTTCTCTCTTGTTATCTTCTTTCTATTTCATATCATGATCTTGATGATGATTCTGATGATGTTCATCATTACCATCATCATCAACTTTTTCACCTTATCTCTTTTTATTGCTTCATTATGTTTCCTTTCTTTCTTTTTTTTTTCCCCCTCTTTCTCTTTGCGCTCCTGTTCCTCTGTTTGACGTCTATAGTTGGCACACAAACAGTCAAGTTTTTTTTTTTTTTCTGTTGACTGACGGGGCCACTTCAGACTAGGAATGGTGCACAAATTGAACACCAATCACAGGCCGTTACCGGTTGTGGTCCAAGGAAACAACACACTAATTCTTCAAGACAACATTAATTTGGTTGGTTCGGACATTGAATGGAAAATGAACAGAATGAAGGTGAATTGTTGGTTGTTTTTCGTTCGTTTCTTTTTTGGACACACACACACACACACACACACACACACACACACACACACACACACACACACACATCTCTCTCTCTCTCTCTCTCTCTCTCTCTCTCTCTCTCTCTCTCTCTCTCTCTCTCTCTCTTGTTTAACTTCTTTTCACCTAAAGTATATACCAGTGTGTGTGTGTGTGTGTGTGTGTGTGTGTGTGTGTGTGTGTGTGTGTGTGTGTGTGTGTGTGAGAGAGTGTGCGTGTGAGTGAGTGTGAGTGTGTGTGTGAGTGTGTGTGTGTGAGTGTGTGTGTGAGAGAGAGAGAGAGAGAGAGAGAGAGAGAGAGAGAGACAGACAGACAGACAGACAGAGAGAGAGACAGATGTAAAGCAAGCATATACATTCTTTAATTTTATAACTTCCATAAAGCTCTTCATGAAAAATATCATTTCCCGCGCTATAGTAATATACTTTGTTGTTCAAGCAATAAGCAGAAATAGAAACGAAAATATAAGAAGAAAAGGAAAAATTTGGCTTTGCGAGACATTGATCGCTTTACCCAATGGGGATGCACACATGTGCCTGTGTGTGTGGAAAGACAAGGATTTCAAGCACCTGTGTATGTGCAGCGACAAGGATTTCAATCACCTGTGTGTGTGTGTGGTGTGTGTGTGTGTGTGTGTGTGTGTGTGTGTGTGTGTGTGTGTGTGCATGTATGTATGTGTGTGCAAAGACAATGATTTGAAACACAATGATGTCCGCGTCATAAGCCTGTGTATGTGCAAAGACAAGGATTACAATCACGAGGATGTCTGCGTCATGTGCCTGTGTATGTGCAAAGACAAAGATTTCAAACACAAGGATGTCTGCGTCATGTGCCTGTGTATGTGCAAAGACAAAGATTTCAAACACAAGGATGTCTGCGTCATGTGCCTGTGTATGTGCAAAGACAAAGATTTCAAACACAAGGATGTCTGCGTCATGTGCCTGTGTATGTGCAAAGACAAAGATTTCCAAACACAAGGATGTCTGCGTCATGTGCCTGTGTATGTGCAAAGACAAAGATTTCAAACACAGGATGTCTGCGTCATGTGCCTGTGTATGTGCAAAGACAAAGATTACAAACACAAGGATGTCTGCGTCATGTGCCTGTGTATGTGCAAAGACAAAGATTCCAAACACAAGGATGTGTCCGTTGAAAAAACATTGTTTTGTAAATTCTATTGCGTTCTTTTAATTTAACGGAGTCTCCCAACTCGACTAGGACCAGCAGGCGACGTGTGTATCGCTCTGTGGAGAGGTGATCAGAGTTGCTAGAAGCTAATTTTTTATACGTTTTGGTGGCAAAGACAGCTCCTCAGGGGGAAAGAAAAGCAACTCTCGTGGATATAAGGAGAACCTGAATATAAGTCGCAGTAGCATTCAATGACAGGAGAGAGAGAGAGAGAGAGAGAGAGAGAGAGAGAGAGAGAGAGAGAGAGAGAGAGAGAGAGAGAGAGAGAGAGAGAGAGAGAGGAGAGGGGGAGCTACGGAAAAAGGGAGGGAAACGTGGATGGAATACGGGGAGGGCGAAGGAATCTGGAAAATGATGGAATTCTGAAAGATGTTTGAATATGACAGGTTGAAGAGGTTAAAACATAGCTCTTCGAGGTCAGTATCAGGAGCTAATAATCCACAAAGGGTTAAACATTGTAAGAGAGAGAGAGAGAGAGAGAGAGAGAGAGAGAGAGAGAGAGAGAGAGAGAGAGAGAGAGAGAGACAGACAGACAGACAGACAGATAGACAGACAGACAAACAGACAGAGAGAAAGGGAGAATGAGGGAAAGGGAGGGAAGGAGGGAGTGGAGAGAAAGAAGAAGCAGTTGAGAGAGTGAGGGGAGGGAGAAATAGGAGAGGCAAAAAAAAAACGAAGGGAAGAAGAAGAAGAAGAAAAGAAGAAGAAGAAGAAGAAGAAGAAGAAGAAGAAGAAAAGAGCATGCAGCAGAATAATATACGTTCAGCATCACAGCGCTGTACGTTTATTATAGAGCGCATGATAGTGCATCTAAATTGACTTGCCGTCGGGTGTGAATCATAGAAATACGTGAGAACAAAACTACTGACTACATACACACATAAAAGTGTCGTAACTCTGTGACATTTATCTGTCTATTTGTTTACTTCTTCATTTATTCATTTCACCTCATTTACCAGGTAGGTATTTTCCTGTCATGGCACGTGATCTTAGTACTCTTAGTAATTTCAGTTCTTGTTCTTGACGTTGGCTCTGCGTGTTCACACTCCATATGTACAATAATGGGTTCAGAGCAGAGTTGAGCGGTAACACGAATACGACCAAGGTGTCGTGAATCTGGCCTGTGCTGGCAACGCCATGGGAACTCATCATCATGACCACTCCAAACAGGAGCCATCGAACAGCTTCTGTGATAGCCACTTTTCTGATCAGGTGGACTGCAGAATACATCAGTCTGTGCGTGGGGTTAAGTGCTATCCTGTACTTAGGTGTTCGCCACAAGATGATAACTTGACCTGCTGCAATCGTCAAACACAGAAGAAAAATTGATAGACACAATAACTGCAAACCATGTGAACCTTTGTCCCGACTGATACTGGTTCATTAAAGCCAGGCGACACAGACCAGACTGGCCCTGAAGGCCCCAGTGTGACAGTCCAGGAAAAACTGGAATCGATGCCAACAGGATTCCAGTTATCCACACTGCTGCACACGCCATGGTTGTTACACGTTGGTTGAATCTCTGCAGCTGAGTGGAGAAGAGAAAGAAGACAACATGATATAAAGTGGAGAGCCACATTATCATTGGTGACACTGTGCTTGACAACAAGAACAGAAAACCAGCCAGTTTGCAAGGTCCGCTCATGGTCCATGCTTTTTCAAAGTGCATGTATTCTCGGTGAAATAAAAGATCGGCTATCACGACGATGGTGACGTGACACCCCACACAGATATCAGCGAACTGGACATGGGTAAGAGCAATCAGGAACTTGCTGTCAGTTATGTTCTTTACAGTGGGAAACGCTAGGAAGCTGGCCACATACCCCGCCACAGCGGTCACGCTGATCATCCAGAAGAAAGCTCTGTAGATGTCAGTTGGTAGCAGCGTTGAGCACGATGGGACTGCGGTGACACAGGAGCAAAACACGACGTCATCTGAATGTTCAGGAAGCAGTTGCTGACAGCAAATTCTGTAGTTCGAGGAAAAGATACGTTGCAATTTATCCGACGTCACCAACATATCCAATGGAAAATCACGAACTGTATTCCCCCGCATATCCAGCTCCTGGATGTGCGGCATATTTTTCAAACCCGTTTGACCGATTGTTTCAAGAGCACAAAACGAGATATTCAACATTTTTAAGTTAGGCGAATGCATGGGTACATTACTTAGAAGAATATTGACATGTGTTTGGGACATATCCACTCGATTCAACGAATAAACAACGTGCTTTGTCGTTTTACTCGTTATTTTGCTGAGGGGGTTGTTTCCTACGTGAATAGTTCTTAAATTTGGTAGTTTCATGAAAAGAGCCATGTCGAGGGTTCCCACATTGTTATGAGCAAGATCGACATATTTCAGGTGCACAAGGTGAATGTGAGAAACATTCTGAATGGAACAATGAGATAAAGTCAAAGCAACGAGACACGGCTGTGAGTGAAAATCACTCAGTAACATGTGTGACCCTGTTGCATCCACATAGCGCAGCTGTGGAAAGTGGCGAGGGAGGAACGGTGTTGAACAATGGAACGCATCACCTTTGACTGGCACTGTTCTGGGCAGTTCCTGTCACACAGGCGCTCATCGTCACGCTGCGGGCACTGACCCCAGCCATCACATAGATGACTTCCATGCACACAGATTCTGGACGCTCGACATCGGTAGAAACCAGGACACATTATTTTCCCACACTCTTCCTCGTCCTCGCCATACACACAGTCAGAAAATCCGTTACATCTGGTGTAAATAGGCAGACAGTACAGCCACTCAGATGGACAACGGTAATGACTATGAGGGCAAGAATCGTCAGTTGTCATTAGTTCTTGAGTGAAATAACCTGTTCCATCCAAATTCACGTAAAAGTTCTGCTTCACGTATTTCTCTTTGATCAGGGCATGGGAAAGAAACGTCATCTTCAGGACATCCCGGCCTCATCAGAATCATCCACACAGTCTGTGTATTGATTGCAACGTTGTCTGAATGATACACATTGACCACTCGAGCATGGGAAAACCGTCGCATGAAAATTGACAGAACGACTCATCGCTTCCGTCTGGGCAATCCTGTCTGAAGTCACACAGTAAAGTGTAATGCACTGTTGTCATTTCGTCATCACAACTAAGTGTGACGTCATCGGATCGTATGTCTTGAATCAATGTGTTCTTAGGTTGTCTACAACTATCATTTACAGTCTGTGAGGATTTGTATCAGCTGCTTTCATACAGCGACTTTTGGTGTCATCCAACAAAAACATGTGAGTAAAGAAGCTGGCAGAACAAATAATCAAATGCTGTCGTGTGTACACGCAGAGATATTTTGATGACCACAACTGAGCCAAGGACACGGGTGAACTAAAGACAGCGTATGACGGGAGTTCTCTTTCACATATAATGAGACGAACCATCAGATCAAACCAGATTTTGATTTTTTTTGATCTGTGACGAACATGTTTCGTAAAGCCCTTGAAAGAACGTAAGTAAACTCTATAGGAAAGTGGTTCATGCTATATATATCAAGGTGTTATCGAACCATCTGAGAAACTTGCTATACTGAAACGGCACTTCATACCAGCCCGATCTGAGGCCTATTATTGCATCAAAGGTAACATAGTTTATTAGCACACGTTGAAAATCCCTCTTTTCCTCGTTTGTTTTCACACTCGCCAGTCTGTCTTCAGCTTTCTGGCACTCAATGTCAGGAAATAGTCGTAAGGAAGCCACTTTATTCAGTAAGATTAATCTGTAACACTTGTTTCGTGAAGCCACCAGCCCCTTGCAGTCTGCACTACTGAAGGGACAGTCCGCTGTTTCATCCCGTCCATCTTCACATTCTGCCCACTGATTACAGTACACGTGAGGCTGAAAAATCAGAATAGTAATGGACAGAACAATTGAATAAACCACTGAACAACTTCACCGGCTGTTTATTCTTAACAAGCACAGACAGCAGCAGCTTTAGACCTCTGAAAACCCAACGAGCATATTGGAAACGGATTTGTAGGTGTGAAGAGTAAATAATGGTAGATGATGGATGGCACGTAGCACACATACTCTCATTACTTTCACACCTGTATTTGGATCGAGGTAGAGTAAACTGATGGAATGAAGATGTGTTCGAGATGGATCTGTTGACTGCTCATGATGTACATCATATTCACGCTCCGTTTGTCAGTAAAATGCATTTGTGGAGGGTTATAATCCCCGAGGTAGGGTGTGATTAAACATCTGGAATGCGGCAGTATAGGTTTCACAATTAAACTATGATATTCTGCTAGCTCAATATACACATCAATTAGTGGACTGTTGATGTATGCTATCGACAACTCGTTTTCAGTCGAGCCGACAAAACTCTCCTCCAATTCATGAAAGTAGCATTCCAACAGGAAATGAATGTACAAGGGAAAAATATATGTGTCTAATACTTTGGTTCTCCAATACCTGGCTTCACAATCAAAACGAAAGCCGTCGGATACGAGCACGGACATATCTACCTCTGGCAACATGTACGTGCAACGTACAGAACGGTGTGATATGATGGCACATTCCATACACAATACCCTGGCGAGTAGCGTACGGTAATACGCGGTTCCAGCAGTCTGACACATTAGTCTGCAGGACTGTATAGTCTGTGTTGTTTAGATTGATGAAATATTCCACGCCTGGACAAATTTCGGTAATTTTCAGGGGACCGGGAGTGGTGTGAATGTTTGTGTTGTTCCATCTTGGTTGTCGGGTGGCTACGTCGGCACAGAGACAGAGGAGAAAACTCTGGAATCCACAAATCGCTGTGATGCTAACAGACCAGAAACTGAGACGGGTGGTGATAGTCTGACGTACTATCGATACACTTTGCATTGTATATATATATATATATATATATATATATATATATATATATATATATATATATATATAATACTGTTAAAAAGCCTAATAAAAATTCAAAGGTGCTCAACCCCTTGGGGAGCAACAACTGTTTAAAATGAGGTATTAAAAGGAAGCTCCTACCTCAGTTTAAACAAAGGAAGTTCCTACCTCATTTTAAACATATATATATATATATATATATATATATATATATATATATATATATATATATATATATATATATGTGTGTGTGTGTGTGTGTGTGTGTGTGTGTGTGTGTGTGTGTGTGTGTGTGTGTGTGTGTGTGTAAGGAGTCATGAGACCGAGGCCACCGCTTTTCCAAACATTTATTTATTTGTGAAAAATGAGTTTGTGCCTAAACTGCATGGAGACCTGAATCAACCTGTAACTATATATATATATATATATATATATATATATATATATATATATATATATATATATATATATATATATATGTGTGTGTGTGTGTGTGTGTGTGTGTGTGTGTGTGTGTGTGTGTGTGTGTGTGTGTAATGCTGAACAATTAAGTAGTGTGAGAAAACAAGTGTAGGTTAACAATTCTTCCATCATTGTAGTAACGACTTGGCAAAGATCTGAAATTGAGAGGTGAAAAAACATTTGAAGATGAAGTAACTGGGAAAATGTATATCATAAATATGAAAGCCCTTCACTAGCTGCATGAGAAAATAATTGCTCTCCCCTCTCTATATATTATTTTATTTTGGCCACGTCCGGCTCAAGACGACAGTTTTCCAGACGTCGCAAGTCTCTCGTGAAGAACGCTGTAGAGGAAGTCCTCTCCTGGGACTCACATAGTCAGGAGGAGCAGCTCGCAAGGTGTCTACAGAACTGAAGCGACGGTTCTGTCCTTAACAGGCGCAAAGGCTCCAACCAACACAAACAAAACATGTTGATTCTGACACCACAAAAAAGCAACGGCCGTGGTGCAGCAGAAGCGACGGCTCTGGTACGACTGGCCAACAGGTCGCTGGTTCAAACACCTCAAGAGCGGCGGCTCTGGCTCGGCATCAGCGGTGGCTCTGGCACAACTAGCACGTCGGGTCACTGCCGACTCCCACGTCAACCTCTCTACATCCCAGCAGGGTAGAGCCAAGGGAAGATCTCGGCTACGTCCCAGACCAGGTGCAGTGGCAAGTCGGGTCACTGTCGACTCCCACGTCGACCTATCCACACCCCCAACAGGGTGGAATCAGGGGTAGATCCGGCTACGCCCAGAGCCTCTAGCAGTGGCAGCCAGTTCCCGGTCACACCAGGACAAAGACTGTACCTGGGGAACTGATAACTACCTTGATTATCTAGCCTACTATAACATGGCTATTATTCATCAGGGTTATCAATCATATTCATAACCAACTTGGGAGAAAATACCCATAGCGAAATACCCCGAAACACAGTTTAAATACAATATCACAACAGAACATTCTCTTTTTTTGGAATCATGTTCTACACAATGGGAGGGAAAGGATTTCCACATAGACCCTTTTTACGATAAACCAAGAATATAGTCTTTTATAACAGCTCAAATGTGCGCGGTGTTTCTTACAGCTTATGGGATTTTCCCATGATTAGCACTCATTTTGTGTCATTTACAATGCATCGTCACATTGTGTGTAAAGAAAAGTTTCTGCTTTATGAAGTTCCAGTTCCAGTTGCTTGATTCAACTTGCATTGTTGTTTTCATTGTACCGAGCAGAGTGATGGGTAAACTATTGTTAACCTGCACTTGTTTCTTCCCCACTACTTAGTTGTTCAGCATTATATTGTTTGGTCAATCAGTGGACGATTGCATCCTTTAGGAGATCCAAGTAAAGGTTGTTCTGCACAATTCTTAGCGCTGACAATGCTTGGGTTATTGAAGAGCAGAACTGACCACTCAGACTGTTCCATATCTTTTGATCTCCCTTGCATCCTTAAATGGATCCTCAAGCATAGGCTCAAAGATTGTCCCCTGCATTTTATACTCTTTGCATAATGTTTTAGTTTTTCAGCAACTTTTTTTCCTCTCCACTCTTTCGTTTTGTTTTATTTACTACCCTTCGCTGGCTGCTTTGTGGTGCTGTTGGATTCTTCGTTGAATCCTTGGTGGTGAGAAACACCACAGAATTATGGAATGTGGTGTGTCTCTATTTGACGCCAAGAGCACAAACACGGTCAGTTGTTTTTTTCTGATGGATCCGAGAAAACTAATGAAGACCTAGGAGTATGTAAAGATCGCCTGGTGAGCAGGCGATACATATAGATTTGCCTTCAAGAGGGATTGCGATGGTTTGCTCATGCTGCTGGGGAAAGCATTTTACATTCATTATATACATTTTCGTTATTTTTCCCGTTTTTGTTTTTTTTTTTTAAAATCGTTTTCATTATAAAATTCCAAATTGTGTTAAGTCATTACTGTAACGGTGGAAAAATTGTTAACTAGCACTTGTTTTTCCCCACTACTTAATTGTTCAGTATTGTATTGTCTGGTCAATCAGTGTACGATAGCATCACTTAGTAATCCAAATAAAGGTTGTCCTACACACTTCATTGTCGCTGATAATGTTTAGGTTATTGTACAGCAGAATTAACCGCTCAGACTGTTCCATATCCTTTTGATCTCCCTTGCATCCTTAAATTGATCTTCAAGCCTAGGCTCAAAGATTTGCCCCCTACATTTAAACTGTTCGCATAATGTTTCAGTTTTCAGCAACTTTTTCGCTTCCACACTTTCGTTTTGTTTTATATACTACCTGTCGCTGGGTGCTGATGGATTCTTTTCTGAACCCTTGGTGGTGAGAATACCACAGAATTACGAACTGTGGTGTGTCTCTTTTCGACACCAAGAGCACAGACACACTCGGTCGTGTCTACCTTATGAGCCCGATCAAGCAGACGAAAGGCATACGAGCAGGCGACACGTACAGATTTGCCTTCAAGAGGGATTGCGAAGGTTCCCCTCATGCAGCCAGTGAAGGCTTTTTTTGTTTATAATATACGTTTTTCTTCGTCTTCAACTACCTTTTTCTTTTACAAAATTTCAATTGTGTGTTGTCATTACTATCATGATGGAAGAATTTTTAACCTGCGCTTTGTTTCCCCCCACTACTTAATCGTCCAGCAATTATAATGTGTAAACTATGTCACTTCCTTGTTTAGTAATATGATCGATCTATAAGTGGTATGTATTAATCCTGTATGTTGCGAGATTTTATATCTGCTCTTCTGCAGATATAAAAACATCCTATTGTGATAGAACATGACTTAATATTGGTCACAATATTTATTTGAAACAATATGTCACATGTCTCTTGTCGATGCAAAAAACATTAGCCGTAAGAGACCTCGAATTTGAGAAAATGTCAATGATGGGAAAATTAAACCAAAAAAAAAAAAAAGAAAAAGAGGGGGTGAGTTACTGCCAATGACACAGAGTACAGGACAAAACATTTGTGTTTTGTCCTGTACATTATTGTCTGTGTCCTTGGCGGTAACTAACTTCTCCTTTTCTAAATTTTGCTTCATTTTCCGCCCTCAGTCCCTCCGTTTTGAAAACAAACAAAAGGGGGTCGGAATACCTCAGTGGTAGAGCGTTGGACTCGAAATCCAAGGCTTGCGGGTTCCAATCTGCCGGGCCGTTTCGGTACATGGAGATATTTCCCTCGGAATTAACATCAGTTCTGACTCCATTTCCCATACAGTCCTTCGAATGAGACTATAAACCGAGGTTCCGTGTGTGAACGCACGCATAACATCTTGCACACACGTAAAATTCCGTCACCAACATTCGGAAGAGAAGGCCAGTTGGCTGTTGGTTTGGATGACACGTTACGCATAGCATGCACCTTCTCCGAAGATGGAGTATGGCTGCCTCAATGACGAGATAAAAAAAAAAAAAAACGATCATACACAAAAAACACCACTCCCTTTGTTGGGTAGATGGGATTAACACTTGTCTGTCCATATAGGGGGTGTCCACGGGAATATCAGCCTGCATACGCAGAAGAAGAAGAAGAAGAAGAAGAAGAAGAAGAAGAAACGAACAAAAAAAATCATTTCAGAACTTGTTTTCTTTTTCTTTTTCGCTCACTGTTAAGATCAG
>JADBJO010006039.1:58322-68322 GCA_016801955.1 Conus betulinus
AGCAGATCAAGAAACGTCTCCATCTTTATAGAAACCTGCACAAATAACGTAAGTTAGGTTACAGTATCTCCTCGTTCTTCTTCTCACCTAATTCCCAGTGCCTCTGTCTGTTACTGCGTGCGGACTAGCCCATATACACAACACCACATCCGTTAAGTTTTGAGACCGCACTGCGCGTGGTTTAAAACTGATGGATGAATGAATCATTGACTTTGATGAACCAAACTTTCAGATCTAAAACTGAAAACACATCTTTTAAAAAAAAAAAACGAGAAACTGAACGAAAAGCCTTAAGCTTCAGACAAGGAGGTTGATGATCTCGGTCGAAGATCAGAAAGAAATCACATCATCTGCAGAATCCTTCATACTTCCAGCGAACCTTGACAAGACCGTGCAGGACGTCCTCAAGGACAGATCACCGACAGCCTGGAGTTATCTGGTGGCATCCAGTCTGGCCGTGTTCACTGCATCAATGCTGACCCTACTTCCGCAAGAACTGCAAGTTGAAACTCTTTTTTTAAACAAAAGGATCACATTCTCCGTGCTGAAATGAAATTGAAAGGTAGTGGATTATACTTTGGTGGGGATTATTCGAGATCCCACCCAAAAGCACAAAAACACACAAACACTAAACAAAGATTAAAAACAAAAACAAAAACAAAACAAAGCAAAACACATGTGCCACACTTACAATTGATTAGAAATCAGGAGAAGTGTCTATGATTCAGTATCATCTTGTCATCGAAAGGGGAAAATGTGCTATCGATGACAAAGCTAGGCTTTGTTTTGATAAATAAGGGCGACGTCGGCCCTTTAGCACTAAACTTTTGCTGCATGAAAATCAAGTGTGATAAGCAAAAAAAAAAAAAAAAAAAATATATATATATATATATATATATATATATATATATATGAGATATATATATATAGGCGGAAATCTAATATATATATATATATAGAGAGAGAGAGAGAGAGAGAGAGAAGACGAGAGAGAGAAACGTGGACGACTGCAGTCGGAAATCTAAACAAATCTTAAATGAATGTCAGCGAAACGCCCAGAGAAACGTGGACAAACGAGTTCACAAGACAAAGCACAACACGTTTCGACCTCAGGTCTTCAGGTGAAACAAAAACGATTAAAATAACGAAAATTCACTTAGCTTTAATCGCTTCAGATCGCTTCAGAGTTCAGCGCAAGGAAGAAGGCGCTGAATGAGAACGAGGCTGTTGGAGGGAAATTATGTGTGAGTCAAAGTTGTAATGATGATAATGATATTACTGATAGGAATACTAATATGGTCAAAATACTAAAAAAAAAAACAATAAAATGAATAAAAATACAGACAAGATTACTACAAATCGTGGTGTCAATAAGTATGGGGTGTGGGAAAGGAGAGTGGGTAAGAGGATTCTTAAACAGCAGGGTTGCCGTGGCAACAGTCCCAGAGGCGAAGGTGATGGTGATGTCCATACATAACTGAATCCATAACTATTCAAAACATCACGGATTTTCGAAGCCCGATTCACTTTTCTTCTGTTTGACAAGTTTAATAACATTTTATATTTGTAAAGAGAGGGGGTTAGGTACCGCTAGGGACACAGCAGAGTACAGGACTGGGGTTAGTTACAGCCAAGGACACAGAGACAGAGTACAGGACTAGTCTTGTACTCTGTTTGTCTGTGTCCTTGGCTGTAACTAACCCCCTATCTTTCGACATTTTGCTTCAGTTTCCGCCCTCCGTCACTCCGTTTTGAAACTTAACATTCCATGGCTTTTAAATGGCAATTCATGCTCTTCCGTACGTGCTAATTTCAACCTGTATCTAATACAAGAGACACTAGAATTAATAGACAGGGGGAATTGATTCAATTCACCATATTCAAGATTATTCAGTGTTTTGATACTTACTCCCAGAGAATTCTTTAACATAAATAAATGCTTTCTATCACTGATGAAGCATATTCTAAACCCCAAATTTCAGCACTATATAGAAGTATAGATTGAATCGGTGAATCAAAAAGCTTCAAGAATAATGTCACAGGGTTATCATTTAATTGATTCAACTTACAAATAACACGAATAGCAGCTCGTTTCCCTTTGTTCGCTAAATCTTGGCATGCAGGCTTTAAAACTCAGTCTTGTGGAAAATAAGATACCTAGGTATCGATATGAATTCACTACACGCGTCTTAACATTGCCGTTAAACAATCTCTCTGTGCTCGCTAGGTATCCCCTTTTTATCTATAAACCCTAAAGCTGGATTTTTCTAAATTAACTTTAAGTTGTAACTGGCAAGAAGCTCCATGAAGACTATTTAGTTGTGTCTGCAACCCAACCACAGTTTCTGATGATAATATAATGCCATCAGCTAACAAAGGGATAAGAAATTCAATCATATCCACATTGAAACTACCGCCGTGTCTACCATATTCATAATTCCAAGTGCAAGTTCGTTGCTAAATAAAAGAAAACAGAAGACAACAAACATCGCTTTGTTTCACACCGCTCGTACAATTGATATGACCTGTGTACCACAACGAACTCGAGCTTTAACAACGTCATACATACTTTTAATGCATCTGTATATTTTATCTTTAATTCCATTCTTTAACCAAACAGGCCACAGTGATTTTCTTGACACTGTGTCAAACGCTTTCTCAAAGTCAATGAAAGTTACACACAGCTTTCTGTTAAATGAAAATTGTTTTTGAATGACTGCTAACAATGTAACTATGTGATCGGTTGTCGAATAATTTGAAAATTAAACGAGACATACCTGGAAGTTAAAGTTTAAAGGAGAATATATCGAGGATGCTGTTGGGTAGAGGTATGCATGTGGAGGACGATACCGCACGCGCGCCCCAGACTTCAGATACGTGTGATCCCCGAAATTAAACTCGGAAAGGAGGGTTCAATGGAAGTACCTCGAGTTGCTCATGGGTGGGACACATGTATATCTCTCTACCAACAGCATCCTCGAAATAATCTCCACTAAACGTCAATTTCCAGGTAAGCCTCGTTTAATTTTCAAATTACTCTTTGTCTACGGATTGGTCAGGCGTATACATGTGGAGATTTAGCGTCGGGGATCACACGTTATTCCTTAACACGTCAGGCTATGACAGGCAATCAGCCCACAATGTGAGTTACTTCCCTTTGTCTACAAATGTGTCCAGCACAGACTGGAAAAAAAAAACAAAAAAAAAAAACAAACAACAACAACAAAGAAAACTCTAAGTCTTCATAGAACCACCATTTCCATCTTCATTCTGTTTAATGATCCGATGGTAGAACCTTGAAAAAGTGTTCCTGTTTGACCAACCACATGCTTTAAGGATGCTGGTACACCTCCGCTTAATGCTGCAGCAGTACTAGCAGTCCGAGTGTTGTGAGCCGAGTACTTCGACATGTCTATTCCAGCCATAAACAGCACACCTTTTCACAGGTGTAAAAGGCTGTATGCAACTGGTAAAAAGTGCTTTCCCAGTTCGTAAGTGGGCAGTCCTTTCCAAATACTGCCGAAGGTGGTGAACCAGACACAATCTCTTGTTTTTAAAACAAGGTATGACTAAAGGCTTTAAGTGATTCCCCGGTCTGGTTTGTTTTTAAAAGAGAGCTATACACAAGTACACATTTAGACTCATGGATTTTTACATCATCAACAGTAAGACTATGGAGAGTCTGTCCTCTCTGGCCAGAGAGTAAAGCAAGCAACATAAGTATTTCGAGTGTGTGTGTTTCAGAAAGATGAGCTGTTCTGTATCTGGCTACTGTGCTAACATATCAAAGACTGTGTCTGCATCCCATGTGTCACAGTACTTTGGGAGTGATGGTCTATCGTTGAACACACCTTTGACACTTTTACAGACTATATGATGTCGACATATTGTTTCTGCATTATCAGGACAAAGATATGCTGCAACCACACTCCTAGCTAGGTTAACTGTACTATAACTAGCACTTGCAGCATACAGTTCTACAAAAAAAAAATGCCAAATGCGCATTAGTACAAGTAGTGATCATTTCTGGCTACAAATTTCTGCCATTTTTGAACGTAGGTGTTGTAGGACTGATGGGTGCTGGGTCTCCATGAATCCATGATTAGAGCAAGTGAATTTCCTGATAAACCAGAAGTTAAGAAATGTTTGCCGAAATCTTGCAGACAAGCAGGTTTAGCCGACGTTTCTGAATGAGAGGATGAACTGCTCTGAGGTCGCTGGGTAGGTGAAGAAGGTGGCATCTGCACCTGAGATCTACTGGAGGGCAGCAGAGTAGATGTCGAAGCACAGCGAGCCACGGTTGTGCCAGCCAGCTGGGTACCACAATTATCCCCTCTGCACGGTCTCTTTGGATCTTCTGCAGTACCCGCCCTATGATGCTGAAAGGTGGAAATGCATACCACTCTAAATGCTCCCAAGAGATGCAAAAAGGCATCTATTGCTTCTGGATCCGACTGTATGAAATGTATCACTACATTTGGAAGTTCAACCTGTAAGAAAAGAGGTGAATATCTGGAGAAGCCCTGAGCTGTTGGAAGGTAGACTGCAGAGCCTACTCATCAAGTCTTCACCTTGTCAGCTGTCTTGTTCTGCTTCCCTGTAAATGTGCGCTGCACTGATCCAGATATTCTTAGAAATGCACCATGACAAAATTGTAAATGCTATGTCATTACAAGCATTTGAATGGCTTGTTCCCATGCGATTGATACAGCTGACAGCTGGGGAAATTACTTTCTTTGCAATCAACTTTTGAACTTCTGAATCAATGATCTTGCACTCTTTCTGATTTGTGACATTTGTTCTGGTGCAAGATAGCCTCTCTAAAGGACAGTCGAATTCAACTTAACCCCTGCTATCATGCTTCAAATCTCTGGGTGTGAAGTGATTTTAGACCATGCATCTTCACACTGTCTTAATCTCCAGAAGTAAACTCTTGTTTCTGAGTTTTTAAAGATGGAACTAAGCTCACCTCTTCTACTGGGAGCCAGGATTCCGATGTCCCTGTTTCTTCTGAAACCGATGCTGTCTTCTGTTTTTTTCTGCTCCTTTGGCCTAACAAAATGACCACGTGGGCGACCCGACCCATAGTAGTAAGAACCGCTGCTTGTCTACCATAGTACTAGCGGGCGTTTCTGTGGTATCTACGCTCATGGCCGACACTGGAGCTGATGCGCTCGGTGTCACACACATCTTTCAGTGTCGCGCGCACAAACTGTCCCCAAACAACTGGTCTGTGATCGGGACCGATTCATCACAGATCCGCAAAGACTGTTTGTTTACATGTGGCCTGATGCTACTGTGTCTGCGCAACAAAATTTCATGCAAAACGTGATCCAAAATAGCCACCGCATTGGTACAATGCTTCACGGCTTCAGAATTGGTGTCTGACCTGGGGCAAGCTGCTAGGCCTATCAAGTAATCCATTTGCGGCACGCACGCACGCAGTCGCCACCTTGATGACTGCTCTCTGACTATGTTGCATGTTCAGGTCGCTTTTGATGGCCTCAGACGGTAATTTCGACCATATTTCGCTATTTACCGTCGGGACGATCAATTTTTGACAATTTGCTGGTGTGTTGTAGGCTTCAGTTTTCTTCTTAAGTAGATCCGGGCTAAGTTTGTTCGTGAACCGATCATTAACGATTTCTGCCAGTTCCTCTCTTACTTCTTCGCTTACGGGTTCCTCCGCGCTGCACAGTTCAGCGGCTATTTTTATTTTATTTTATTTTTTTTAGCAAGGTCAGATTTGTCTCTGACTGGTCAGCTATTTTATTCTGCGACGTGAAAAGCTGTGCCTCTTTTTCCTCTAATTCTTCCAGTTCCCCATCTTCTTTCAGCTCCAAAATATCACTGTTGTGTTCCTGTTATGACTCTGAATCGTCTCCAGAAACTTGGGCAAACTTGGCGGGTTCTACGGCGCCATCTTTGTCTGGAAGTTTCCTCTTTGGCCTAAGTAGTCTGGTTAGGGTCTCGAACTTTTAGTTCCAGTTTGCATCTAGCTCTTGAATCAGGCTTCTCACTGATTCTGGGACTGTTGAGGGCCTGCTGCTGTCCGTGGTTCTGAAAGACCCTCCAACATGGCTACTGAAGGAGCCCGCCGATATGTGATCAGAAGTTCAGCTTCTGAAAGAGCCGAGCACAAAGGATTAAGACTGCCAGTGTCGTTCAGAAAGCCGACCAGTCTAATATAAACTTTGGACTAATATTTCTTAGATTGTTAGATTCTAATGTTCGTAATGTGATTATGATGTTTGTTACTGACCTGAAAGGAATTGTGAAGGTCCAAGGAAATTATTCACGCTAGATATCTATCACTGGGAAACCACTTTTATGCATCACGTTTTGGCATCAACTGGGGCGTGCGCGGTGTCGTCCTCCACTTGTATACGTCTGACCAATCAGCAGACGAGGAATAGTTTTGTTTAAACTCAGCCTGGAATTCACCTGTAATATTATTTTGCTCGACCGATTCCTGTAATATTGATTTAACTATGAAGCTGTACACTTTGTTGCTTATGTCTAAAAGAGAAATTCCTCTGTAATTGTTTGGATAGTTGATGTTGCCTTTTTAAACACTGGAACAATAATACATTCTTTCCATAAATTAGGAATTGACTTGTGTCATATAATGCATTGAAATACTTTACAAAAACAAAACAAAGCAAAACAAAACGAAAAAATACAATGACACCATCGCCTGACTCTTAAGCAGCTTTCCAACTATAACACCCGGTCCAGCTGCTTTCTTACTTTTCAATTTACTCACTGAGAGTATGACTTCTTCTTTTGATATAGGCCGATTCAGAAAGTCAACATTATTATCATTATTCTCATGCACGTCATTTCCATTTCTTTGATCATCGTTATCAGTATCCGACAGATGATCTGAAACATATAAAGCACCTGTACAGATATCGTTGTTGCCGTCAGTGTTATATTTTTCCAGAACCCCTCTAAAATGTTGAAACCATTCATGTGTTGTGGTCTTGTTGGACTGAAACATATTCTTGTTATGAACTCTACCTACGTTTTGCTAAAATTCTTTCTTGTTATTTAAAGACATAATCATTGTTCAAGTACAATTCTATAACATTCTTTTCTCTTTCTCTGTAACAGCTTTTTGTATTCCCTTCTCGCTTTCCATAAAGTTGTCCTAGCCTCTTTTTCGGGTGAATTCTCCTTTGGGGGCAACTTGTATTTTTCTGGATAATTTTCTACATGTGCTTAAAAGTTTTCTAGCATTGCGCTTAAAAAATTTACATTCACCATCATACCACTTTTCTTACCTTTATTGACATGTATAAATTTTTTTCTTTTCCATACAAACTGCTTGCTCTCTCTTATGCATTTATTAAATAAATGTAATGCCAGATTTATGTCAGTACCCAGTAACATATTGGCTTGATTAAGGTTTTCTTTTTGCATTTCTTGAATGCATGTTATGAAACTTTTCAGCAAAGTCATCATTCCAAACTATCCTTTTAATCAATAAAGGTGCATTACTCCAATCATTGTCATTGTGTATTACATCATTCTTAGCACGAAAACAAAATTCCAATCGTTGATGGTCAGAATTAATCATATTAGAAACATGCAAACGACAAGGATTTCTAATAGTGTCGAACAGATCTTCAGAAACTAAGAAATGATCATTCACGCTACTCCCTGTTTCCGTCGGGTATGTGTAATGACCTTCAAGGTCACCATTACATACTCCATTCATGATAAACAATCTAAATGCAATACATACGTTCAAAATCATTTTTCCATGCACAATCATTCCGAGTCTTTAGAACATCTTATGAGATCTGTTTTGTCACTGTTATCCGTAAACCTGAACGTATTAAACTGATCATCGCTGAATGGGAAAAGGCTGGCCATTTTGCCATTGAGATTCCCACACAAAAGGATATCAACGTTGTCACACAATAATAACCTGTCTGTTATAAGCTCTTCAAGGCAGACAATGCCGTTTTCCATTTCAACTGTTGTATAATATGCGAAATGTATTGGAGGCACGTAAACACACACATAAACAACGTTATTTTCAAAGCCAAATAAAGATTTATTTAATGAGAAACACATGATACTGTCTCGTTCACGTGTGAGTTCAGATACATAAGCCATCAACTCGGTTTCAATCAAGCATACCACTCCACCTGATTTCCTCCTGTGTCTTATCAGCCTAATCGCAGGTTACAAAAGACAGAATGGTAGGGGAACAAATAGGAATCTATTCTCTCCACGAAAGTTTCAACAAGACAAATTAAATCAAAATTATTAATATACGATTAAAACTCTGGATCACCCAGTTCAGAGGAAAGGCCGTCTACATTCCAGTGAAGGAAAGAGAACGAGTACACTTTATCTTTAACTTGTGTTTCACTAACATCTCGTTTATTTTCATACTCGCTATCGTTCGTACTTTCATTCATAATTTTGTGCAACAGAAACGTCTCTAACTGCTTATATTTTCTCTTATATCTTCCCCATTGTCATGTTCCCTGTCATTTTCACGTGCTTCGTCACGGTTGGTGTCACAAATCGTTCCAATCCGTGAAGAACAAGCATGGATTTTACCATTCTCCGTTACACACCATACAACCTGTACTTAGTGAACATGACACACGACCACCAGCACGTGCGTTTCCGCATTTATCTTCGGAACCGGTGTCTGGTCAACAATATCTCCCTTTGCATCCTCGACCAGGGAAATTTGACTTTTAGAATTGTGGAATTGTAACTCGGTTTGCAGGGGCCGGCCAAACATTTACCTTACTCCCTTTAACTGACCATCCCCATCCAGAGCAAATTTCTTGGCCTTGATGAGGAAATAATCATAGATCATAGTGGCCGTCTTGTTGTTGTCTCTGGCGGTTTTTAAGTGTGGTCCTAGTTTCTTTGTTATATCACGGACTGTCTCTGTGTGTGAAGTCGTCACCAATAAATACTGAAATATTCTTTAGGTTCTTTTCGGCTCTGAAATGTGTCTTCTTTGTCTTTTTTAAAGGTGCATCTGCCAATAACAGGCGATTTAGGCTTATCATTGAGGCGATGTGTTCTGTCAAATTCTACGGTCTTCCGTTACTTTAATTCATCAGTCAACTGATTATGCACAATATTCACGAGAATCCTATTTGCTTTAACTTCTCTCCTTTGTAGTCCATAGATATCAAATTAATTCTTTTTGGCCGTCCTTCAAAGTCGTCGACTTTTTCTTCCAAACGCATAAGTCTGTCCTTCATTACGGTGTTCTCTGCTTTCAGGTTGTCATTTTGCACACGTAGATCACTGATCGTCTCTTTCATGTCTCTTTTCAGTCCATCAGTTGAGTCTTTCACACCTTTCGCATCGCCCGATAGACTGTCAAATTTCGTGTTTAAACACGGTAACATCGTGAGAATGTCTTTTAGCATCGGTGATTGGCCGTAATCTCACTGGGTTGACTTGAGCATGGTCAGGGTCAGGTGTCATGGAAGGGTCCGGACTTGCACGGCGAACAGAGCCATCATCAGCCAGGAGGGACAGCTTCGTGGAAGTGGAGCTGGACAACTTTGGCCCGGGGTTCGTCTTCACGTCGCCGTATCGGAGCAGAAGATCGCTGAAGAAGAAGGTGGTGAGAGGACAAAGCCTACCATGACACCGGTGACACAGGTGTGTACGTTTAACACGCGCACCGACATGGACAGCTTAAAGCTAGCTCTCTTTGTCATAAAACTAATGAAGACTGCGACGAATACGCCACACTGAACTCTGAAATCGAGAGCTGCTGGTGGCATGTTGACATTGTCACCGATCTGAAAGACTGTGTTGATGAAAACGAGAGAAATTAACAGAAAACGTTAAGTAATTGTAGAGCCGAAGAAAACGTGACTTCTCCTTTTGGATGACGGCAGTTCACCAGAGAGAGAGAGAGAGAGAGAGAGAGAGAGAGAGAGAGAGAGAGAGAGAGAGAGAGAGAGAGAGAGAGAGGGAGGGAGAGACAGACAGACAGACATAC
>JADBJO010006039.1:70822-78322 GCA_016801955.1 Conus betulinus
GGGTCACGGATGATGCCCGATGTTTTCACTTTACCGTTATAGCCGTTACTAATGGCTATAAACGCCCATGACGGTTTTTTTTCTTCTTTATGGAATATCTCAGAAAGTACTTGGCCGATCTTTGTGAGAATTAGCAGGTTTGTTCATTATGGGTCACGGATGATGCCCGATGTTTTAGTTTACCGTTATAGCCGTTATTAACGGTTATAACGGCCCATAACGGTTTTTTTTTCGTTTTTATGATATATCTCAGAAAGTACTTGGCGGATCTTTTTGCAAATTTGTAGGTATGCTTATTATGAGTCAGGCATATGCATGCTACTAACGGTTACAACGACCGATAACGGTTTTTCTTCTTAATGGAATATCTCAGAAAGTATCCAGCCAACCTTTCTGAAAATTTGTAGGTATATTCATTATGGGTGACGAATTATGCTCAATGTTTTATTTTTACCGTATTATCCGTTAGTAACGGCTATAACGGCCCATAACGGTTTTTCCTCTTTATGGAATATCTCGGAAAAAGCTCGGCCGATCTTTCTGAAAATTTGTAGGTATGCTCATTATGGTTCGCAGATGATGCCCGATATTTTACATTACCGTTATAGCCGTTACTAACGGCTATAACGGCCCGTGACGGTTTTTTTTTTTCTTCTTTATGGAAAATCTCAGATAGTACTTGGCCGATCTTTCTGAAAATGTGTAGGTATGTTCATCGTGGTCCACAGATGATGCCCGATGTTTTAGTTTACCGTTATATCAGTTATTAACGGCCCATAATGGTTTTCGTCTTGATGGAACATCTCAAAGTTCTTGGCCGATCGTTCTGAAACATTTTGTAGATATATTTATTATGGGTCTTGGATGATGCCCGATGTTTTAGTTTACTGTCATAGCCGTTAGTAACGGCTATATCGGCCCACAGCGGTTTTTTTCGTCTTATGAAATGTCTCAGAAAGTACATGGCCAATCTTTCTGCAAATTAGTAGGTATCTTCATTATGGGACACGAATGATGCCTGGTGTTCACCAGAATAGTCATTACTAACGGCTATAACGGCCCAACGCACGGCTTTTCCTCTTTATGGAATATCTCACGCATATTCAAAATAAACTGGGAGTACGTCTATATGTTATGCATCTTTTTTTTGTGTTTTTTTTCTTTTCGCCGAGAGAAAGCAATAATGGGTACAATGTGAAAGAGTTAAGTAACTTGACCTCCTTCGATGATGGGATACCAAAAATGCAAATTTCCGATGTTAATGTCAATTACAAGGTTGGATATTCCCCTAAAATAAATTACTACATGGATAGTTATCAGTTTGTAACAGAAACTTTACAGTGCTCATATTGGATATTCGACCAAAATGAATAACGTCATAGATAGTTATCAGTTTGCAGCAGAAACTTTATACTGCTCATATCGGATATTCCACCAAATTGAATAACTTCAAGTTTGTAACACAAAGTTTCACACTACTCGTGGTCAGTGAAAAACGTCTGAAAATCTTTTTTAAACTGCCCCTAAATCCACCAACCAATCCAGATAGAAATAACTGTATGTGTGTGTGTGTGTGTGTGTGTGTGTGTGTGTGTGTGTGTGTGTGTGTGTGTGTGTGTGTGTGTGTTTGACTCACAGGGGGCAAAAATGTCAGTCCAAATGATCTCAGAGAATTTTGATGGGCCGTGTGTGTGTGTGTGTGCCTAACAACAACACAACAACAACACAACAACAACAACAAACATAATCATAATTGTGATTGACATAGCTTTCTCAAGGCAAAAGCGCTTTACATTATTTTCAAAATGTAAGCGAAAAAAATAGTACAGGCAAATTATGTAATAGATTACACAGCTTACCTAAGTTTAAAACCATGCTAGATGTTTCCAACATCTCACACATAGCGTAAACACATACTAAACTGTACGGGTCTATAGGTCATGCTTACAGCACGCACGTGCGTGGTGCACTTCCATAAACCCATGTGTTTCTCTCTCTCTCTCTCTCTCACGCACTCTCATACTCTCTCTCTCTCTCTCTCTCTCTCTCTCTCTCTCTCTCTCAAGCGCCACTCTCCGCACCCCACACACGCACGGTCGCACGCACACACACTCACACCTCTCCCACACACTCTCTCTCTCTACTCTCTCTCTCTCTCTCTCTCCTCTCTCTCTCTCTCTCTCTCCTCTCTCTCTCCTCTCTCTCTCTCTCTGTGTCAGCCACACGCACGTAACGCGCGCGCCACACGCACAAAACATCGCGCGCGCACGCACCCATAATAAAGATACGTACAAATTTTCAGAAAGATCGGACAAGTACTTTCTGAGATATTCCGTAGAGAGAGAATGAAAAGCGCTATGGGCCGTTATGGCCGTTAGTAACGGCTGTTACGGTAAACTAAAACATCGGGCATAATTTGTGACTCATAATGAACATATCTTGAAATTTTCAGAAAGATCGGCCAAGTACTTTCTGAGATATTCCGTAAAGAAGGAAAACCGTTATGGGCCATTATGGCCGTTTGTAACAGCCATAACGGTAAAATAACACATCGGACATCATTCGTGACCCACAACGAACATACCTACAAAATTCAGAAAGATCGGCCTAGTAGTTTTGTCTGGAGCGAGTGGAACACATTTTGACCACGGACGGACGGACGGACGGACGGACACACACACACACACACACACACACACACACACACACACACACACACACACACACACACACACACACACACACACAGAGAGACACACACACACACACACACACACACACACACACACACACAGAGCATTTCTACATTCCCATCGTAAATAGTGCTTCAGGTGGCAGAATGGAAAGGTGAACCTGGGGGGGGTGGGCGGTGGGGGGGGGGTGGGGTTGATTTGCCACTATAATTTTCTTGTGTCTTTTCATATCATAGGATGAAATGCATATGTCAACAATTGATTTATTGGAGCTCTTGGGAGATATAACCATGTTTATTAGTGAATTTTCCTTCTTTGGGCTCCATATTTGCAATTAGAGGGTATACTTAGTTAAAGACCTGTCGATATGGAACTAATCCACTTATCGTTAAACGGTTTGCAGTTCCTGATAGAAGAGTGATTTGTCATTTACAGGTAGTCATCTTCTTGCAGAAAAATGACCCCTTGATAGTTTGGCGCCAACTTCCGTATTAAAAAAAATAACGTAAAACAAACTTGCTTACTGCAATTCTCCAGTATGATGATCATCACCGTCAGCAGTCTGAAAGGTATCTAACATTAAAACACATGTAGTAGTAGTAGTAGTAGTAGTAGTAGTAGTAGTAGTAGTAGCAGCAGCAGCAGCAGCAGCAGCAGCAGCAGCAGCAGCAGTAGTAGTAGTAGTAGTAGTAGTAGAGGTGGTGGTGGTGGTGGTCGTAGCACTAGAGTTATAGGCAATGAGTGTAAAATATTGTTCATACATAAACCAGACCTAAATCAGAAAACCAGAATCCGGGCAGGCTGGGTATAACTCACTGGGAGGAGTCTGGGTATGGTTAATGACCAGTCAAACGGTTGAGTACATGCAGCCAGTTCTACACCCCGTCACTACTGTTCAACATATCCTCCAAATTTCTGTTGATGCTTCAAGGGAAGTGGGCCAGAAACACACTCTGTTCGCTTGTGACCTGGCTGTTGCAAGAAAGGCATACATGATTGTTTGGCAGAATGACCGGTTCAAGGACGTTGTTGTTCGCCTTGGCATATATTTTTTTTTTTGTGTTCATACATGGCAGCACTTGGAAAACTCATCAGGGGATTCTGGTCTTGGAGTGATCATTGTGCAGTCAGGAGTCTGCTCAAGTGGGTCGATTGATGCTGTCTTGATAGGAAAGCACTACAATCTTGCCCTCAGAGTCCACAAGGTGTGTTCTGGGGCTCTTGAGCTGTTGCTTCTTCAGACATTCTTGAAGGAATCAACAGAAGCTTCAGATCTTCTGAACCAGCTGTCTGAAGATTTGCCGGGGTGCACAAACAGACATCAGCTTTAAGACATTCTTGAGAAGCCATCTGTAGTTCTTCTCTTCAGACTGTACTCGAACTTCAAGAAGGACGTTATCATGGGGAAGAAAGGGAAGACAACATAGTTCTGGTTGCAGTATGCCGAGAGAGTGTGGCTGATTCTGCATCTCCTCCGGGCTACAAAAGAAAACGACTTGGACTTGCAATTGTCATGCATAGAGAAAATGTGCCCTCTGCTCTTTGTGATGGATCACGAGAACTACTCACGATACGGCACAGTCTATTTCCCTTAGCAATCTGAATCTCAAGCACAACCATCCCTCAGCAGAAGAACTCCTGCGACGTGGAAAATTCAGTGTGTCGAGATCAACAGTTCCTTCATGCAGAGCACCAGTTGACCAAACTATTGAGCAAACGATCAACTGCCATGCAAAATCTGCGGATGGGATCATAGCATTCAGCAGAAACAGTGCTGCCAACCTTCGCTGGTGCATGATACGTCATGTGTCAGAGCTTTCTTTTCTTGCTGCAACACTTGAGATGGCTCGCACGACTGGGGATGATGTCGAAGTTCACAAAGACCTGACATGTAGAGAGAGCCAGTGAAGAGTATATGAAAAACATGATGGATTCCTTCTGCAGCTTCACGGATCCCTTTTCAGTGGAAGAGAGCGGCCCTCTTTCGTCTCTCATCAAGAATGCAAAGCACCAGGCAGCATTCAAGAAAAACTTCTATCAGCAGATGCACGAGGCAAGGAAGCCTTTCACCAATTCATGACAGAACGACTGGTTGAGAAAACTCTGAGTGCCCATGCTCCTCTGAATGGAACTGAAGACATTTGCGAAACATCAGAAAAAAAGACTCTGCGATCATATTCCAACAAACTGGTGCAAGTGGCAGCGCAGAGAGACATGTTGGACAAGTTCCCATGATCTCGCAGGAAAATAACATCAGTTTGCAGAAGGTCATGAGCTACCCTTTGAGTCCAGTGCCTTGGGCCCTAGCAACTCCTGATGGTTTGTCTGCTGCCTGCAAAGACTGCGAAAGCAAAGCTCGTGCATCTCTTGGAGGAGACAGAGTTGAAGGAGCAACCAGATCGGGGGAAATACCATCACATAATTGACGTAATGTTCCATCTGCAGTTACTTACCTCTCTTCCCCCAACATCTGAAGACCTGGCTGACAGAATGCTGAAATGTCTGCCATACACAGACAGGATTGATTATGTGGCATATGTGTACAAACACAACTCCATCAAATCAATGGAAACGTTCTCGTCGGGGAGAAGGTGAAGCATTCCTTCTGAAGGGTCCCAACACTAAGGTCCCCAGACACGGGAAAGGTTTTATATGAAAAATGGTGACAACAAGAACCAACTTATCAAGTTCCTGTTTTCTGAATGGAGAAAAGATTCCCATGTTTCTACACTCCTGAACAGAGAGCTGTTTGTGAATGTGGGCCCGAGCGTTTCAAGCTCTCCTCCACGGATGGCAAGTCTGTGGAAGCCTCACCAGTTCAAGAGAGCTGTTTACCACTCAGGAAGAAGCGGACACGAGGATCATCCTTCACTGTTTTCACCAGGACAAGAATGGTTCTGACTCCGAGGGCATAATTATGCACTCTTCAGACACTGATGTGTTTCTACTCTTACTACACTTCATTCTTCAGCTCCATACAACTGCATACTTTGACATTAGCACTGGAAACCACAGGAGGCTGCTTTCCACCACAGACATTGCTGCCAAGTATGGACAGGAATACTGTGAAGCACTCCTTGGCCTACATGCTTTTCCGGCTGTGACTCCACCAGTTCTTTTGTGAGCAAAGGGAAGGTCAGGGCGTTAAATGCGTTCACAAAGACCCCGTTCCTTCATGATGCCTTCCGAGCACTGGGAAGCCAGAACAGTCTTCTGATTCAGTGGACAACCTTGAACACTATGTCTGTTGTCTGTATGGGCAGACCCAAAAAAAAAGAAACATGGCAACCCCCCAAAAGAAACATCAACCAGGTCCGCTTTGACCTTCTCAGAGAAACGTTTGACACCAGTCGGGGACATGCAGTGCTGGCCAGCTACAACGGAACTGACCTGAGCCCTCCTACCTCCCTGTCAGTCCTCCCTGCGGATGCACACAGAGCGAGTCAACTACCAGGTATTGTGTCTTCCTGTTGTTAACATGATAGTTACCGCTGCTGCAGACAGTGTTGGATAAGGAATTACAGCATTCCTCCAGACCTCATGCTGTTGTGCAGATCAGTGAAGATAAAACTGACAGCTGCTGCAGCAGAAAAGTAAACATGCAGAAAGGGGATGGCGGGAAACAACCATTTTCAGCATGCAGATGCGACCGCTATGACAGAGACTGCCACTCTAGCATCAAACTCTACAGCCCACAGTGTCACTGCTTAGGTTGAGCAGACAGCCAAGTTAGATAGCTAAATCTTACGTTGGATATACTCTATCCATGGTCAGTTATAACCGACAGAGACCTACATTAGTATTGTTGTTGATAACTATAGTTAAACAAATGCCATTTGACTGACCAGAGGTAACACAATAGCCTGAATATGACATTTTGAACATAAATACGATTGAGTCCTGAGACCGAAGCCTGAGTTAGTCATTGGCAAGGCATTAAACGGCTATGAGATTTATCATCTTTACCCTTTTATCTTCTGTTCTACGGTGGAGGTTTGGAAGCATGTCCATTGTGCTCAACCAGCCATTATGGGCCGTCAGGCAGAGGCTGGAAGATAACAGACAGTGGTTCGGAGATCGACTGGGTATCAGGAGGATATACTTCTATGTGAACTTGTTGATATCCTCTGTGACCAGCCAACTCCTTAGGAGGAGAACGGTGACTTTGAACTTGTGAAAATTGGTGATTTTGCTCTTCAAGAGGAAGGGTTTGACACTGAAGAATCTGTTGTCAACACTTTTGTGTAAAGGTGCAGTCTTCTTACTGGTGGACAGGCGCATACTGCGACACTCAGTCATCGCTCGCTTGTGTTCAGACAGATCCCTTGGTCATGGTTTATAAACAGGTTGGCCAAAACTCTACTTAACCATTTTCTTGACACCATTTTGAAACAGGTTAGCAGTTTCTGTTCAATTGTATCCATTTCAAGATCAATTTAAAGAGTAGTAGGTTGGTGTGCTAAACGCGTAAAAATGGTTGACAAATTAACGCATATGTCATGTTTATTTGGATGCTATTACTACAATTGTGCTTCAAACACGTCCGATTTGATATGGCTATGTAGAGCATGCATCAGAGCACTTAAAACAACTTGTGTGTGATTTTAAGGCATTTTTACCATGAGTAATAGCATGGTTTTTTCGCCCCTACCTCCCTTTCTAGAGTAGCAAACGGTTGATTTCTTCCAGACCTAGTTGCTCCTAAGAGCTCCACCCAATCTTTTGTTGACATCCTATGATGATGGCATATGGTTTAAACGTTTAGAAAAACACGATGCCAAATTCCCCCCCCCCCCCCTCCCCGAGC
>JADBJO010006039.1:80822-88322 GCA_016801955.1 Conus betulinus
GAGCGTTTGAACTAAAGAGAGAACTGATGTGGGATCGGATCCTGGATATTGGGTCTGATTTTGCCCATCACTTTAAAGCCCCGCGCTTCAGCGTAGAGGCAGACGCCATACGTTGTAACGGCTGTTTTAAACTTTTCTTTTCATTTTTCTCCGACAGGACGAAGCCGCTCAAACTGCCCCATGGTCTGTGGAACTGTTCTGTGGATCATTATGCCAGCTTCCATCACCACGTGGCCTGTAACCTGAAGACGGAGTGTGAAGACGCACAGGATGAAACAGGGGACTGTCCGTACAGCAGTCCTCGTTGCGATGGACTCATTGCTTCTTGTGACCAATGTTACAAATTAGTCGACAGTCTGGAAGATTTTATCAGCAATAAAACCGATGTCAACCAGAGGGCCAATGAGTACTGTGAGTCAATTGAAAGCCGTCCACGTTTCCCGATGTGTGTGGATGGCTGGTACGGTGAATTTAGGAAGAAAACAAAATCACATCCAGATCGGTTCAGGGACCTTTGGGTTGGTTTGTACTCAAAAGATAACTCCTTGCCAAACATGTACAGGCATGCTTTGGTTGATCTTGACAATGGGGTCATTCATCATTTTTCTGAGATTGGAGAGTGTAAAATTTTAGGCAGACCAAGAGTTGTTGCTTCATTGACCCACCCATCAAGTTTGACGCGTGCATAGCCTCACAGGAAAGACAGCTGAACCGCGGAACAGTGTGTGAACTTACAAACAGCAAGATGACCACCAACTCTTCCTGGTCAAGGGGTGTTTTTGTGAACAATTCTACATTTGTATTGGCAATAGGACAGCTCTCTATGACAGAATGCGCAGGTGGTCACCTGACACATGCTTTTTTGTGTGTGGTTCTTTCCCACTACAAGGTATGCAGGCAACAAACATCGTCTCCTTGCATTTTTTCTAGCGGAATGTTACTGACCAACAGAACCAGTCATCGTGCCTCCTCTGTTGCCACGTTTGCGTGTGATGGTGATTCTATACAGATATCATACACCTTAGTTTGTGATGTCCTTGCTGATTGCCCTGACGAAAGTGATGAGTCGTTCTGTAAACACCCTGCTTGCTTCAGACAGTTTCGATGTCACAACGGCGAGTGTCTGCCTTATGACAAAGTATGTGACGATATGCTGAACTGTCGAGATGACTCTGACGAGGACTATTGTGAATATAACAAGGTCAAACCGACTTATGAACAGAAATGGCTCCCATCTCCTGCTCTTGTCAGGTTCGATGGCGTGCTACGTTTTGTCTACACCCCAATGAAGTCCAATGAGTCCTGTCCTGACAGCCACTACCGTTGTCCTGGTGAGTTCGATGACTGTCTGCCTGTCTACACGCGGTGCAATGGACCCTATGACTGCATCGATCACCAGGATGAAGAGGGATGTGAAGAGATGGAATGTCCAGGCCTTTTTCGCTGCAGGCGTGCGACAGTATGTTTACACAGTGACCATGTGTGTGATGGATGGCCTCATTGCCCGATGAATGATGATGAATTATCATGCGGCATAATGTGTCCTATAAACTGTCTTTGTCAGGGTCATACGTTCCTGTGCCCTCAGCCTTTCTCAACTGATCTCTTTCCTCAGCTCCGTTATTTGGACGGCACAGGGTCAGGTCTGACACTGCACGATATGAGGAACAACACCCTCCTTATCGGCCTGCTCCTTGCCAAGTGTTCTTTGACATCCTTGCTCCAAGCTCAGTTGAGGAATGTCAGATATCTTGATCTCAGTGCTAACCAAATCCAGTATGTCAATCTGTCTTCTGTGATTGCTTTAGAAAGTCTGCAAACACTGTCCCTGTCCAGCAATCCTCTGTCCTCTCTCTGTGCTGACTTCTCCTCTGATGACCAGCATAGTGCCCTCACTGTGTTACACCTGGCCCACACCACGCTGACCGTGCTGGACACCACAGTCCTGTCACCCTTTCCTCTCTTAAAGACACTGAATTTAAGCTCCACGTCCATTCATACAATCAGCCCCGTGGGGTTCCAGTTTACGCCACAATTAAAGGAAGTACACTTGGATCACAGTCCTGTGGACACATTCCCGGCTGATCTGTTTCAACATCTGCCCAATCTACGCTTAATATCCGCACAAAACTATAAATTTTGCTGCGCTGAAGTACTTCCTCAGAATGTTGATCCTTCAGATTGCCTGGCCCCAAAGAATGAAGTGTCCTCATGTAAAGATCTGTTGCAGTCTTGGGTGTACCGGGGCTTTCTGTGGCTGGCTGCCTGTCTGTCTTTGTCTGGGAACATCTTCTGTTTCTGTGCGCGGTTTTTCATTAAGAGCAGCGCGTCTTCAATCGGCTTCAGAGTGTTCGTCGGCAACCTTGCCCTGGCTGACTTTCTGATGGGGGTCTATCTGGCTGTCATTGGGGCGGCGGATGAACAGTTCCGTGGGAGATATCTTCACAATGATAGCACATGGAGAGACAACGTTATCTGTAAAATAGCTGGGCTTTTGTCTTTCTTGTCTAGCGAGGTGTCAGTGTTGATCATCTGGTTTATTACCCTGGATCGTTTTGTTGTGCTCGCTTTCCTTTCAGCTCCAGGAGGTTTGGCAGAACGTCAGCAGCCGTGGCCTGTCTGTTGAACTGGTTGGTTGGCTGGGCTCTGGCCATCTTGCCTCTACTCCCCATGACATCACACTGGGAATTCTACAGCCAGACAGGTATTTGTATCCCTCTGCCTGTCACAAGACAGAATTTCAAAGGAAGATTTTATTCTATTGGCGTTTTAATCATTTTCAATTTCATATTATTTTCGTGCATCTCTGCTGGTCAGGTTTTCATATACTTGTCAGTTCAGGGTAATGCTATGAAAACGAATTCTACCAACGTGTCACGAGACATGACCATAGCTCGCAGGCTGGTCATTGTTGCCATGACAGATTTCCTGTGCTGGTTTCCCATCGGTTTATGTGGAATGCTGGCATTAGGTGGTACTCCCATTTCTGGAGAAGTGAATGTCGCCCTCGCTGTCTTTGTTTTACCGATAAACTCTGCAATAAACCCATTTATGTATACGTTTAACACGCTGGCGAAAAAAAAGGAGAAAATTTAATGAAGATCAACTTCTTCAATGGCTGAAAGCACATCCTGATGTTATTGCTGATTGAAAGACTCTTTAAGTTCATTTTTTTCATTTCTATTTTCGTTAATCTCTCTCTCTCTCTCTCTCTCTCTCTCTCTCTCTCTCTCTCTCTCTCTCTCTCTCTCTCTCATAAGGTGCAAAAGCGTGACGTGTATTCATGAGTGCAGAAAATACTTTCTTGCTCAAGTAAGTGTTTAGAGTTTGCAATCAAACTTCAAATTCAACAGTTGTTATCACGTAATGCAGACAGCCATCTAGTGTTGGTGAATTGGAACTTCTTTTGTAGTGGAGTGAAAGACTAAAAAACCAACAATGTGAGACGTAGTCAGACCAGTTGTTGCAGGCCCGCTAGGCTGTCTTGCGTCTGGCCAGTTGTTTTCTGACGATGTAGCGATACCTGTGTTGGCATTAGGCTCATCAGCCATGGGACCTACTGCACAGTCCACGGCTCAAGTTAAGGCCGTTTTTGTGTTAGATAGCAACCGCGTACAAATCACAGGTATATTAGATCCCACTGAGAAAATATTTGTGAGTGCATAATGAAGACAATGTGTGTCCCACTGGAGGTATGCTCTACATCCTGAATATGTGGATAAATTTGTGCCTGTTGTGTTGCACTGTGGGCGGGAAACAATGCAAAACAGGAAAATTATGAGGACTGTGTGGAAGACTCCATTAGTATCTCCCCAGTTCCCTCTGTCCCCTGCCAGTCTACTGCTGAAGAAGACCTAAGAGCTCGAAACGCGTCGTCGTGCTTTCTCTTGTGACTGGTTTGTCCACTTTTTTCGGCGGGTAATTTAAAATTTTTTTTTTCAAATTTGATAACATACGCTCTATCATACACAGGCTGGCGTCCAGAACGTGCCGTTTCCCACTCTCCATGACACACGTGTTTGCCAGACCCAGACACAGCAGCAGCATTGTTGACCAGCGAGAAGCCATGAAGAGCGATGAAAAAAAACGAGTATAGAGGAAGACGACACGTGTGGCGTGCGGATCACACACACACACACACACACACACACACACACACACACACATACACACACTGCACACCAACAGTGTTCCATGGCCCTGCTGAAGGAGTCGAGTATTTATAGACTGGCGCAATTAGATATTGGTGAAAGATTTAATTGTGCCTAAAGTTGATTCCTCTCATTTTTTTTTATGTGGCCATCGAGGTACAAGTCAGGTGGTTCCAAGCAGACGGATTAAAATCAAAGGAATGGGACTATTTGGGCGCTTGAAGCTGGCGCAAAGATAGGGTCAGGGGTGGGTGCAAAGGCCTGAAATGCGCCGTCAGCTAAGGAGGAGGTCATGTATTTAAAGATTGTGATTTTATCGGTGAAAATCACCCCGAACAAGAGAACAATTGTTGGGGAGTTGTTCTTTTGATAATTATCAGTTTTAACATTAAACACTGGCTCAAATTTATGGTAGGCCTCAAAACGCTTACATGGATTGTGTAGTGTTTTTGGTGCAAAATCCTAATTGAGGCGTGTAGCCACATTTCGTGGCCAAGAGGAAATCTAGCCTGCCCAATGACTGCGTCCTCCCGCCTACCCCCCTCGTCACCTCTTCATTAGTCATTCCCTTCATCAAATCACACACTTTCTACGCGTCACCTTTTCATTAGTCATTCCCATAATCAAATCACACACTTCCACTCGTCATCTTTTCATTAGTCATCCCCTTCATCAAATCACACACAAAAACGCTGCGCCAAAAAACGTTGACAAATGAATCACAAGAAAAAACGCAACGCGTTTCGACCTCAACGAGCACACGTAAAATAGATGACGACAACAGAAATAGAAATCAACTAAGGGTACCAGTCTTAGGAATCAAAGATAGATCTAGCTGCACAGTAAGGCCACTGCAGTAGGAAAGCTGAACAAATTAATTTGAAGTTGAAAATTAGATCAATTAAGTCGAAGCTATGTGTATTTGTTTCTATCCGTCTTTGTGATTGTCTTTTGATCTCCCTTGCATCCTTGGGTGGATCCTCAGGCGTAGGTTCAAAGATGGTCTCCTACATTTTATACTGTTTGCATAATGTCTTTAGTTTTTCAGCAACATTTTTTTTTTTCCTCCCCACACTTTCGTTTTGTTCATTTACTACCCTTCGCTGGCTGTTTGGGGGTGCTGTTGAACTGTTTTTTTGTAACCCTTGGTGGTGAGAACACCACAGTATTATGCACTGTGGTGTGTCCTTATTTGACGCCAGAGCACAGACTCACTCAGCCCTGTTTCCCTGATGAGTCCGACCCAGTGGACGACAGCCTGGGAGCAGGCAATACAAAAAGATCTGCCTTGCAAAGGGATTATGATGGTTTCCTCATGCACCTAATGGAGAGTTTTCATATTTAAAATACATTTTCTCAATGTTTTCTCATGCACTAGTGGACAGTTTTCATATTTAAAATATATTTTCCCGATGTTATGTTCCCATTTTCAATGTTTTCCGTCACCCTCCCACACACACATACTCTGCCTCCCTTAAGTTCAGATCTTTGCAAAGTCATAACTGTGACGACGAAGGAATTGTTGGCCTGCGCTAGTTTTTTTCCCCCAACCTTTAGATTGTTCGTCCTTGTATTTGTTTGACTTTATACAAGTTTAAAAGGCCGTGCCAGTCTTGAATAAAAGTTACTCTGTGTCAGGTTTTCCCATGACATCAAGAGTTACCCTACTTTTTTTTATTGTTTAAACTAATTTGAAATCATTGATAGTGTGCCGCTTCACTTCGCAACTAGATCTGCAGTCGCCTCACTTTGCAACGAGATCCAACTTTGTCTCAATTACGTTTAATCAAAGCTCTGCAAACAAGAAGAATCTCCCACACCGATCAGCTCACCTCCTGTGAGAAATTGGAAAGCCTTTCCTGTTCATGAAACGAGGTACTCATTGATGACTTATTTCCGGTACATAAACCTAGGAAAAGTGGGATCTAGGAATTAGTTTCGTGTACATGATCTGTTTCAGGGATGATGTGTGTGTGATCTGATTGTCTAACTGTTGTCACTACAGCCCTCTCCAAACCTTCAACGCATGTCATCATCCACATCAGGGTGAAATTCTGTCGTTCAGGTACTGCTCTGAAGAGAGACAGAACGAACCTTGTCTCCCAGCGCTGTTACTCACACATTCCCAAAATTAATGCAAGACTGACCTCCAGCTCCATCCTCCCTGCCAGATGTCGCCACCACGTGAACAAAGTTATCCCACCGTCTACTTTTGATGTGCAGGCTGTGTGTGAAACGCGGGTGCACGTTACCTTATCCATCGGCTTCAAATCTAACGTAGTGTGGTCTCGAAACATAGCGGATGTGGTGTAGCGTATATGGACTAGTCCGCACGCAGTGAGCCTCCTTGATGAAACTGAAAATGATACCTTGACGGTGATCCCACATTCACCAGCCCCTCATCCGACTTTACCAAGACCTGCTCCACCCCAGCCTCAGAGGTACATCAAAGTGTAAGACCTGCTCCACCCCAGCCTCAGAGGTACAGCAAAGTGTAAGACCTGCTCCAGCCCAGCCTCAGAGGTACAGCAAAGTGTAAGACCTGCTCCACCCCTGCCTCAGAGGTACAGCAAAGTGTAAGACCTGCTCCAGCCCAGCCTCAGAGGTACAGCAAAGTGTAAGACCTGCTCCACCCCTGCCTCAGAGGTACAGCAAAGTGTAAGACCTGCTCCAGCCCTGCCTCAGAGGTACAGCAAAGTGTAAGACCTGCTCCACCCCCAGCCTCAGAGGTACAGCAAAGTGGCGGCAGACAGACTGGTACACCAAGTGATGAATCAGACAGCCAGACTTTGGAAACCTGCCCGTTCTCAGCTTTGCCTGATCTATTGCAGAGAAAGCCGTCAAACAGAAGTAGTCCCCCAAAGGACCATATGCAGATTAGGACACACATCAAGACGCACCATGAAATTCATTTTCTGGTAATAGTGATGTTTGGCAAACTACCCACCATTGTGATTTCCGACCAAATACTGCACATGCCATCCCCCTCTTCCCCCAAATTGCCTACATCCCTCGTCTCTTTCTTCACTGCCCATCTTTAACTCCCCTTCTGCATCAGATAGATTCTTGTTTTGCAGGTCTGTCCTCCTGAAAACCCCTCTATCCAATAATATGAACAGAGCAGACAGAATCAACACCCCCCACCCCACCCTACCTTACCATTGTAATTAATGACCGGAATTCTTCTACTGCCCTTTCCACTTTCCCTACCAAACCCACAACGGCCATAAAACCTTTCTGTTCAAAAGTCCTAGCACTCTGCTGCTGATTGACATATTGTAGATAGCTATACTCTAGAATTGTGTCTATTGGCATTGCAGCTGCTGTCCCATGATCATTATTTTGTAAA
>JADBJO010006039.1:93322-100822 GCA_016801955.1 Conus betulinus
ACCTCTCTTCCTCTCTCTCTCTCTCTCTCTCCTCTCTCTCTCTCTCTCTCTCTCTCTCATCTCTCGCTCTCCTCTCTCTCTCTCTCTCTCTCTCTCTCTCTCTCTCTCTCCCCCCACCCCCCCCCCTCTCCCAATTTCATTTCACTTTGATTAATACCTTCTACATATTTTCATGCGTTTCATGATTACATGTTGTGCCTTGCTCTCCTCTCTCTCTCTCTCTCTCTCTCTCTCTCTCCTCTCTCTCTCTCTCTCTCTCTCTTGTGGCGTGCGTGCGAGCGTGTGTGTATGTGTGTGTTCAAAAATATGTACGTACTCCGTCATATTCATTTTACTGTTTTCATACATGCAAATTTTGTACGTTGTAGTACATTTATATATGTTCCCCCAGCCCACCTCACTTCCTACCCCCATTCTCTCCTTCCTCTTCATTATTGTTATTCTTTTTTTGTTGTTGTTGCTGTTTATTCTTATTTTTTGTTTTGTTTTCATTTCTCTTCTATTTTTATTTGATGTTCCTCTATGAATGCATGACCGCTTTGCTTGCTTATCTGCTTTTTCATTAATTCATTTCTCTGCATGTCGTAGTCCCTACTCAGGGCGAGGACTGGATGTAAAAAAGCACGTCAGTGCTTATCTAGTATCCTCGTAAATAAATAATTTTGTCTTGTCTTGTCTCTATCTCTATCTCTCTTGTTGAAAAAGTCGTTGCTAGTATTAAACATTTAAGAGTTGGAAAGAGTGCAGGACTGTAGAGATTCATAACAGAAATGAAGTATTCAAAAACAACTGTAACTTATTTCCTTGTTCAGTTATTCACACAACTTTTGGATATTGATATCTTTCCCTCAGAGTGGGCTTAATCTATTGTTGTATCCTTTCATCAAACGAAGATGTGAACAATCCCGACAACGATCGTGGCGTATCGAGTACCAGCATTTTAAGTAAAATCTACACTTACGTACTGAATACAAGACTAACTGGATGGGCTGAAACTGAAGAAAAAATAGTGGAAGAAAAAGCAGGTTTAAGAACCAGTTACAGCATCATAGACCATATGTTTACACTATATTCTTCGATTCAAAAACATCTACTCTGTAAGGCGTAGCACCACATTGCATTTGTAGATTTCAAGAAGGCCTTTGACTTGGTAAATCGGAATGCTATGTAGAATGTCCTCCGTAAAAGTGGTGTTAATAGTAAATTGTACATGGCTATTAGAGGGGTCTACAACTCAGTGCTTGCATGTGTGCGCGTGTGAAGAGTGAGTATTCAGGTTATTTTGATTGTCCAAATGGAGTAAAACAAGGATGCTTATTGAGTACACAGTTATTTTAATTTTTCATGAACGAACTGACTGTGAACTCAGCGAGATACGATGCTCTGGAGATTTGTATTGCTGATGAACGTTTCAGTGGCAGGGAAAGGGTGTTTCTTCCTCAGGGAATCAGGGGTTTTATAGAGAATTTACCCTACCTCTAGGGATGCACTCATTTAACTATTGATTGAGGGAATAAGTGTGCATGGCATATCAGTTACCCTGTATGATAAAAACCCATACATTATAAGAGACTCAGGACAGGACCATATTGTTTATATCGGACATTTACATATCATGTTCCGACAAAAGCATTGAAAGCGCTTTGGTCCGAATCGGTTGTGTGATGCGGTCTCCCTCCACTTGGAAAAAAATGCGCGATCGTGACAGTAAACTTACACGTTTTGTCACAGGTCGAAGATTCTGTTTCATCTACACCCCCTACAAATCACCTGGGCCTACCATGACAGTAGGTGGGTTCACGGCACGTCTTTATTACAGAGAGCAGGACAGATGTCAAAAGAAACCCCCCGTGTGCTCCAACTGCTTGTTAACAGGACATCATAGATCTGCTTGTCAGACTTGGTGACATGTCTCGGACGCCATCAAAGTGGCCATGTCCGCGGTGACAGGATCTGTCCGGCTGTTACAGACCAGTCGTTGTTTTCAATAGCTACAGATCATCACTTTGCCGACAGTGCTGATTCCCATGACCTGGACTCTGGCAGTGACGTTGATCACCTGATAGTGACTGACGACGTTCAAGAAAGTCTGGTTGATTGTGGTGGTGATGATGATGATGATGATGATGATGAAGGTAAGAATTCAGACAGCAAAACTGCTACTAGTGATGGTGAAGCAAGTACGTAACATTGACGCTAGTGTCGACAAGGGCAATCCCTTGTTTTACACTCCCCCTGCCATACCCTTCAAATCTAAGGTCAAACAAAACAACACAAAGAAACAAGCCACTGACGGGCAGCTTCAACGTGGTAGGCAGCTGATGCGCGCGGCTGCTCAGTCAAAGCTGGATTTTACAGGACAGCGACGATCAGCGAGTCGGACTCAAAACGTTTGCGCGCTGAGAGTGGGGACTCCCCTCCTTCAGGTGACGTGAAGGGGGCCGCCAAACGTGACAGACGTGCGAAAATTCTGCTAAGAGCAAACCTGCGCCGACCTGAAGAATGACATGTTGCAAGCATCGCGATCTTTCGCTACATCTCTGGACTTCCGTATATGGCTTGCGATAGTAATTTACGTTTGTTTTCTCTGAATGTGCGGGGTTTACGCTCTAAAATTAAAAGAAAAAAAATCACTTTTTTAAGCAAAGAAAATCTGTTGTTATTTGTCTTCAAGAGACTCATAAATTTCGAGGACTGACTGCCAGAATCCAGTATCTTCTTTTATATATGTATGTGAGATACTGGGTTCTGGCAGTCAACCCTCGCATTGTACTCATAATGTGATAGAGGAATGGAGAAAAGAATGAGGAGGGGAAGTTTCACTTAGTGCAAAGAACCCCCATAGCTGTGGTCAGATGACTTTGTTACGAAAAGAACTGAACGCTAAATATAACATTATCTACTCCTCCGATAGAAAATAAGCTATTAGTGTTAATAGAGCAGGCAAAAATCTTGCCATATTTAATGTGTATGCTCCTAACCTATCACATGAAAAGTTACCAATTTTTGAGGAAAATAACTGATGAGATTCAAATGCATGTTAATGTCGAAGATTTAGTAGTCTGTGGAGATTTCAAACAAAGTTTTGAATAATGAAATGGATGTAGTTGCAGGCACCCGCACGATGATAATGTGTGTTGTTCAATTAACTGTCTGGTGAATAACTGTGATTTGTACGATGTCCGGAGGTTGTCTCATCCGGAAGAAAAAGAATTAACATGGAGTAAGAGTCATCCGTTCATCGCTAGAAGGCTTGACTACATTCTAGCATGTCAGAGAATATTTAAGAAAATAATAGAGAATGATATACATTATGTTTCATCATCCAGTCATAGAGGTTGTTTTATCTTGATTACATTTAGTGATCACGAACAGGGGCCAGGATCCTGGGAGATGAACGGTTCATTGCTAGAAGACAAAGTTTATGTAACTGATATGAATGGATAATAATAGAAAAAGTTGTGGCTGATCTGACACAGGAGGCAGGCTTTCAGTTAGAATCGGAGCCAATGAAATTGAAAATGAAATACTTTACTATAAATTACAGTAAACAATATGTTAAGAAACAATGAATTAATTAAACTCTATTCACGGCTAGATGTGTTAGAAACTAGGCTAGCCTCCAACCCCCTACTCTCGCTGAAAGAGAACACAATTTAATAAAGATACAGTTGGAGGTAGCAGAACACCATATAGCCCGAGCGGCACAAACACGTGCACGCACAAAATGGATAGAGTAGGGGAGAAAAATACGAAATATTTTCTTCAGCTCGAAAAAGGTAGAGTAAATTCTAAAATTATGGACAATGTAATAGATGAAACAGGTCAAGTCTTTACAAAACAAGAAGATATTATAAGATTTCAAAGGGACTGCTTTGCGAATCTGTACAAACAAGTTTCTGGAGACAATAACCATCGGCCGATAAAAAATTTTATGACGGGATGCTCTGTCCCCATTTAGAGTGAAATTGAGAAAGCCTACTGCGAAGGGAAAGTATCACAATCAGAAATTGTGCAGGCTTTGAAAGACACGAAAAATGGTTCGACCCCTGGCACTGATGGAATAAATATAGAGTTCTCAAAAATGTTTTGGTCTAGACTAGATACGTTATTAGCTGCAGCATTTGATACGGCATTTGGTAAAGGCTTATTATCCCCCTCTCGAGGAAAAGTACTTATAAGCTTAATACACAAAGGTAAAGATCTGCCAAGAAATGACTTAAAGACTGGCGACCCATTTCTCTGACTAACATTGATCATAAAGTGTTAGCTAAATGTTTAGCCAACCGTCTTCAATGTGTAATCCATGGTATTATCCACCATGATCAAGTTGGTTTAATTAAGGTAGAAAGATGTCAAATATACTTAGATTAATAGATGATATTACCAATCAGCTTAATTTAAATATTAAACCAGGATTGCTCTTCGCGGTCGACTATACCCAAGCCTTCGATCGTATATCTAAAGACTTTATGCTAAATGTTTTCCGTAGTTTGGGTTTTGGGTAACAATTGAATTCACTGGGTAACCGTTTTGATGTCCGACACTGTTAGATATGTTTCATACTCCGGTTTGCTCTCTGACTACTTCTCTGTCCAGTCTGGTATGAGGCAAGGTTGCCCATTCTTGCCTTTAGCCTTTGTTGTGGCAGTTGAGCTTTTGGCAATTAAAGTAAGACATTCCAAAGACATTAAAGATATAAGACTGTGGAACTCAAGACGAAAATGATATGCTTGGGAGAAAGGAAATCTGAGTGTATTTGGTAAGGTCTGTGTTATTAAAACACATTTGATCTCACAATTTATTTATGCCATGCAAGTGATCTCAATTCCAGATGACGTTTTATCAGAAGTGAACAGGTTACTGTTTCGATTCTTATGTAGAGAGAGAGATTGTAGCTGCAAAGCTTCGAAAAAGTGAAACGAAATGTTTTTTCTTGAGGAATATGAAGACGGTGGAATTAAAATGATTGATACAAATGAGGTGCAAAGTGCTGTTCTTCTTCAATGGGTGATAAGATTTTCTCAAGCAAAAGATACTGAAAAATGGGCACTGATCCCAAGAATGCTTATCTTGTGTTTCGGCGATGGTGTTTGATTTTTTTATGCCACTGCCAAACTTCAGAACTTTAAAGGCTTAGATCTGATAATCTCACGGTTCTGGAGACACGTCTTAAGTACGTGGCTCCACTGAAATAGTACAGGCCCTACTGCCACTGCCTCACAGGTGTTATGGAATAATGCTGACATTACATATCAAGGAAATGCCTTGCTTTACGCTGACTGGATTGAAAAAAAAGAATATTATATAAGTAATATGTATAACGAGCACAGGTTATTGTCATTTGCAGAAATTTGTGAAAAAACGTGGCCACTCGCCAGAAAGAATTTTACAATATTATGTAGTTTGTGCGGCACTTCGCAAACTGGATATGGTCCACACTGTGACTGATCCCGTAAGCCATGATGACATCCCTCTGTTCCATAGACAGAGGCTGACGACGGCAAGGTAGTTTAGAAAGCCAAATCCTTTTAATCACAGTCAGTATTTCATGTTCGCGTGGATTTTGGCGAAGGAACTTTGGAGTTGAACGTAACAAAAAGCACTGGTCAATGGCTTGCCGATCTAGTAAAGAAACACGTTGAAGAATGCTTCAGTGGAAACTGCTGCACATTACCCTACTAATGTTCTTTTATGTAAAATGGTCTCTGATGATCAATACTGTCCATATTGTCCTGGTGATTCTGAATGTATAGAACACTTCTTTTTGAATTGCCCTGTGATCAAAGTCTTTGGAAACAAGTTGAGCAGTTTATTCTTAACAGATCTGATGTTCATTTGCAGTTGGCGACTGGGGCAGTACTCTCTGGAGTAACAGTACCAAGGTCAGCAAATATTAATCACAGCCTACTCAAAGGTAAAGTGTGCATAAGTATTTATAAGAAGACAAGGCCATATCTCCCTTTGATTTCGATGTTTGAAAACCAGATGAGGCTCAGAAAAGTATAAATTTTCTCCTTAATCATGCACATGTATGCAAACACATTCTCGTGCATAATATTATTCTCCTGTAAATATGCAGGCGAGCGCGCACGCAGGCTCTTATAACCTGCACACACGTGAGCGCGCGCGCATACACATACACACACGCGCGCACACGGACACACACGCACACATTATCTCTCTCTCTCTCTCTCTCTCTCTCTCTCTCTCTCTCTCTCTCTCTCTCTCTCTCAAGTGACAGAATGGTGAACTCTCTTAAAGATGCAACAACGCCCTAAAAAAATACTAAACTTCCCTTGACTTCACTCTTCCCGTTTCTCTTGGGCTACTTTCGCTTTCGTACTTTTATGTTTGAGAGACGCAATGTGGGAGAGGTGGAACCACAGGTCGAATGTTGCTTTTTGGAACATGTGGATGTGCGTGTCTTTGAATGAGTACTGGCATTAAAATGTTCAAAGGTACAAGGTGTATCTTTCACTTTCGGATGAGATTGATATTTAATAAATACAAGAAAAGGCCTTCATAACAACAACAAAAGAAAAGAAAAGAAAAAGAATAGAAAAAAAAAAAAGGGGGGGGGGGGGGGGGGGGGGGGGGAGGAGGACCCTGACTGTGGGGAGGAGGAGGCGTGATCGAAGCGTAAGGAATCTGATCACAGAGGTCTCTTTCTTTAGACGGTGCTCTCCCCTCCTGCACCCGTTACTTGACTCTGTGTGTGTGTGTGTGTGTGTGTGTGTGTGTGTGTGTGTGTGTGTGTGTGTGTGTTCGTTCGTTCTTTAATTTAACGTCTATCCACCTAACAGTGATCTTAGACAGTATGTAAGTGTGTGTGCATGTGGTGTTTGGGGGGTGTATGCATGCGAATGGTTGGTGTTGAATTTGGGTGTACGTAGATATGTATAATGCAATTAGGCCTAGATAAAATAAATAATAATTTATAAAACAAAAAAAACAAAAAAAACACACAAACACACAAAAAAACCCTCCACATAACTGAATTCAAAACTTCAAAAGAAACACTAAATAAGCAACTACCACCAAGATGGGGGGAAAATAACATAGACGTTAAAGTAAATGTCCAATTGGGCTCTTAATCAGTCCTTAAACAACTTCCAAAATGTTTGATTCGTTGGAGATGACGTCTTCAAAGGCTGATATCGACGGTTATTGGTGTGTGTGTGTGTGTGGTGTGTGTGTGTGTGTGTGTGTGTGTGTGTGTGTGTGTGAGAGAGAGAGAGAGAGAGAGAGAGAGAGAGAGAGAGAGAGAGAGAGAGAGAGAAGAGAGGGGGAGGGGGAGGAGTGCGGGAGAGGATGAGGTGGGAGAGAAGGGGAGGGTCGGGGTGGGAGAAGGAAGGGGAAGAGAGAGAGGGGGAGAGGGGATCCCCTTTTGATACTGTTGTAAGACATGATGCTTTTAGAAATAGAAAATGGTAAAGAAAACTGGGCTCATAACGTAAAGAATGTCCTTTCAGAACAGGGTTTTGGAATAGTGCGCAT
>JADBJO010006039.1:115822-120822 GCA_016801955.1 Conus betulinus
ACACACACACACACACACACACACACACACACACACTCACACGAAAAGACGATGACGTCATTTTAAGACTCGAATACAACCAAAAAAGAAGGGAATATAAAGAACTTATAAGGATTAAAAAGAAAAATCACCGTAAGGCGACACTGGAAACGTTACATGAGAATATTAGTAACCCAGCTGGTTTTTGGACCAAGTTGAGATCTTGTGTTACAAAAAGTCTACAACCAATGACATTACTAAGATGATTGGTATAATCATTTCTCCCAAGTGTTTCAGTCTAATACCGAAAATGTTTCTGTTGATGATACTAGTGATCCTGAAGAACAGGATGGCGATGGTTTTCAGCAGGCGAACACAGAATCTCTGGATGCAGAGATAACAGAAAATGAAGTTTATGCTGCTGTGAGATCTCTTACAAATGGCAAAGCAGCAGGCCCCGATGGAATAATAGGAGAAGTCTTCAAAAATGCAGCTACTATAGTTGTTCCATTTATAGTTCTACTGTTTAATGCAATATTTACTTCTGGTTCTTACCCTATACAGTGGTCTGAAGCCATTATACAACCTATTTTCAAAAAAGGTGATCGTAAAATTTCCCAACAACTATAGAGGCATTTCGTTATTGAATATTTGTAGTAGTAAATTATACAGCCATAGTTTGAATGTAAGGCTGACAAATTGGATCGAAAGCAACAATGTAATAAATGACTGTCAAGCGGGATTCAGGAAAGATTACAGCACCATTGACCATGTCTTTACGCTATTTGCCATGATTCAGAAACAACTACTTTTACACAAAAAACTTTATGTTGCCTTTATTGATTTTCAAAAAGCTTTTGACTCTGTTGTTCGTTCAAAGTTATGGGCTGTCTTACAGAGAAGGGGTGTGCGGGGAAAAATGTACCGGCCTTTAACTAGTATTTATAATATTGTACAGGCGAGAGTAAGAGTTGGCAGTGAACTGACAGAAGCTTTTTTTGTGTTCTACGGGTTTAAAGCAGGGTGATAAATGCAGCCCTGTTCTGTTTTCATTGCTTATAAAAATGAGTTGCCAAGGAAATCATCTTAAAAGGTAAACATGGAATTCAACTTATCCCAGACTTTTTAGAAATCTTTATCCTAATGTTTGCTGATGACATTATTCTGATTTCTGATTCTATTATTGGTTTGCAAAATCAGTTAAATGTGTTGCATGACACAGCAAGGAAGAAAGCTTGGTTTGATTGTGAATTTAGACAAGTCAGATATTGTTATCTTTAGAAATGGTGGTTTTGTGTCAGAGCACGAACAATGGTATTATGGCCAGAATAAGATATCAGTAGTTAATATGTACAAGTATCTGGGGTTATTATGTCCACCAGGCTCACCTTTGCACATTGTCTGAACGATCTAGCTAGTCGAGCAAAAAAAAGGAGTTATCAGCATTTTTAAGTTGTTATGGTCATTAGGAGAAAAAATCGCCTGCTATATTCTTCAAAACTCTTTGACGCCCAAATACAACCTATGCTTAGCTATGGAGCCGAAGTTTGGGGCATTGTCGGAAATCTGGACATAATAGAAAAGGTACATTTGTTTTCTTTAAAAAGGTTCTTGAATGTTAGTACAAGAACCCCAAATGTGATGATTTATGGTGAGTTAGGACGCTTTCCACTATACGTAAACTTGTATGTAAAAAGTATTAGATATTGGTTAAAAATTGTGAAGATGCCATCTCATCGTTTGCCTCTAAAGTCTTATAAAATGTTATTACATCTTCATAATAATAACAAGAATACTGGGCGTCAGCAGTCTGTTTCTTTCTGTACAAATACGGGTTGGTGAAGTCTGTGAAAACCAGGGTGTAGGTGATGAGAAAGGATTTTTTGAAAACATTGAAAAACAGTTTGATTAATGACTACAGGACGCAGTGGTTTTATAACATGGAACAAAGTGATCGTTTTCAACTGTATCGGACGTTCAAAAGTGATTGGTTCTGTCTTCATATCTAAATTTTGTTAACCATCTACGAGCTAGGATAAGTTTAATCAGACTAAGGTTGGGTGTTTCCCAACTAAATGTGCATAAACTGCGCTTTCATAGAAATATAACAGAAAGTGACTTGTTGTGCCCTTTTTGTGTCTCTCAAGTGGAATCTGAAGTACACTTTGTTTTATACTGCCCGCAGTATCAAGAATTAAGAGAAAAATACATACCGAATAAATACTACAATAATCCCTCTCTGTTCAAATTGACAATGCTTCTTGCTACTGAAAGTAAGACATTGATTATCCGGCTAGCTATATACCTCGAAAAAGCTTTTTCATTACGGAATATGTATTTAAATGGGTAAAAATGATGTGAAAATCTACCCCTAAACATGTATGGTATACAAGTCCCTATTGTCGTGTGTGTACACTGGATCCTTGAAGTCGTCTCCTTATTGATCGCTAGATGAGAACAAATCTTCGAAGCGTCCCCTGTTATTTTTGTTGTGCTTGTAACCCACTCCAGTGACATGGGCCTAAGGCTATTCATTAAAATATTTCAGAGTTCAGAGTTCCAAACTTCCAAGAGAATGTAATTTTGCCTTCCTGGACGTTTTGAAGAACGTTTTCCGTATTAGTTGGCACTGCAATTGCCAGCAATTTCCAGCAGCCGAGGCTGCTTTTGTTGTTTTCTTCTTCTTCATTGTTTTTGTTGAGAAGGGGTGGGAGATAAAGATAATGTTGCTATAGCCCAGCCGACCGCAAAGGGCCACATCAGGGCTGTCACCACGTTAAAATCAGCTCATAAGTCAGTCATTCACACAATTCTTTAAAATGCATCGAAAAATCCATCCGAAAGTTTGTTAAAAATCTTTTCACTGTAAAATCTGAGATCCGATGAAAAATGTGAATCTCTTTCAAGAATTCAAAGATCGTGTGAAGCAGAACGTCTCTGAGCAAGGTTTTCATGGAATCTGCTGCAAAATGTTTGTGTCTCACATCATGCAAGTCCCAACACTCTAAAAGAGCGTTTCATTGTGAGTGGCACATAACACGGAATGCACCACGGAGCTTCTTCACTCTTTAAAAGGTAGGAATGGGTAATATGCGAATGGCTGGTGTGCAGCCGGCACAGAACTGTTTCTTCTTCACGACCACACAGACAGACGAAGATGAGAGGAACTCCTTAAGGTTTGGACGAATCTGAAAGAGTTTGTTATCCGTCTGTGTATTCTAATCTGTGAAGATAATCAATGACTGAGAAAACAATGAAGATATTCGACACAATCAGGCACTCGCCCATAACCGTTAGAAGTGGAGGCAACTGCTGCAGTGCTCATCATAACAGGGGGCTCAATATACACTGGGTGAGAGAGAGAATGATGATGATGATGATGATGATGATGATGCTGATGATAATCTATACTTTCAAGGGTAACAGATAAGCAAACACATGCTTGTTTTCGTCCGGTCTTTGTGCCCTACTAAGGGACTAACTAAACCTGAATGGCTACTAAAATTTACAAAACTTTCAACAAATATACATATCCTCAAATTTAAATGAAGATGTGGATGAGTTGTTTATCCATCAACGTCGACGCATAGATGAATTTAAAGAAATGATGAGAGAAAAAAAAATCGAAACAGCAAATGAGAATAAATGAATTGATTACGAAGAAAAAAGACCTTCACGCACACAGACATAGAGAAAGGAATCCTCCTTGTGGTTATTGAAGAGGTGGGGTGGGGAGGGGAGAGGAGAGAGAGAGAGAGAGAGAGAGAGAGAGAGAGAGAGAGAGAGAGAGAGAGAGAGAGAGAGAGATTAATACATTCCTTTCCTAAAATATTGATATACTGCATACTGTTAAGGATGTTAATTAAACAACTATAATGCATCAACAACATCAATATATTAAACTTATTTTCATGATGTGGTTACGGTAACAGAACGAACAGTACTAGAGACATTCATCAGTGAGCCAGAATGCATTCATAACATCAATAATCATAACGCTTATTCATTATGATGTGTGCGTGCGCGCGCGCGCGCGCGCGCGCGCGCGCGCGTGTGTGTGTGTGTGTGTGTGTGTGTGTGTGTGAGAGAGAGAGAGGTGAGAGAGAGAGAGAGAGAGAGAGAGAGAGAGATGCCGTCATATTCTCTTCCCCTTTCTTTCTTTTTTAACTATTGATATACTACTCAAGTATAGAATTATCAATTCAATCACCAGCCGTAAACAGTAAAGCCGGAGAGAGAGAGAGAGAGAGAGAGAGAGAGAGAGAGAGAGAGAGAGAGAGAGAGAGAGAGAGAGAGAGAGAGAGAGAGAGAGAGAGAGAATGCTGCTTACAGCCCAGCCTACTGCAGAGGGACACATCAGGATTGTCACCCTGTTGAAGTCAACTCTCAAAATGGATTTTAAAAAAAAGTACGCAGACAACTCATTACAAAACTTTCTAAATACACCCCAGAATACCACCAAACAGACGCACACACACACACACACACACACACACACACACACACACACACACACACACACACACACACACACACACACACACGCACTCACACGCTCACACACATACACACACACACACACACACACACACACACACACACACACACACACAAGAACTAAACCTATTTCAACCAAATTTGGTAAAAGGATAGAAAAGGTCTTAAAAGCAATGGTGACAACTTTGGTGTGCATCTCAGGTACAGATTGGGGATTAAACAGCAGATCCGTATTTGCTCTGCAAAATAATTGCGGATAGTCTACTGGACATGATGACAGTGATTGCCCAGGGTTTGGTAACAATCCATGGCATAATATTAGCAAGATTGTTGGTGACTGTCTGCTGGATACGCGGCCAACGGACTGATATTTCGTTGCAGTGTTTATATATTGCATGGAATATCAAAGTTCTGAACCATTGACATCTCGTTATTTGTACATAAACAAAGTACATGGAAGCAGTCTTTAATTCCGTCATGCCATTACTTTCTCTGGTGGTTATTCTTCACTCATGAATTGACTC
>JADBJO010006039.1:125822-128322 GCA_016801955.1 Conus betulinus
CACACACACACCTGTTATAATACACAGAAAAAGTCAGACCACACACACACACACACACACACACACACACACACACACACACACACACACACTCACTCACTCACTCACTCTCACTCACACAGACACTTCTTATTTGTACTGTCTCTCATGTATCAACTGGCCAATACAAACTGATCTTAAATAAATGTCAGCGAACCGTCCAGAGAAACGTGGACAAACGAGTCACAAGACAAAACACAGGTTCGTGTTTTGTCTTGTGACTCGTTTGTCCACGTTTCTCTGGGCGGTTTGCTGACATTTATTTAAGATATGTTTAGATTTCCGCCTGCAGTCGTCTCACTTTGCAACTAGATCAATGCAAACTGGTTAACAATGAAGTGTAAATGTAGTTAATAGGAAACCGCCAAGAAAACGTAGGCAAACAAATCACAAGACAGAACACTACGCGTTTCGACCTCGTAGGTCTTCTTCAGGCAAGATATAAAACACTCAGGACAACGCAAATGAACGAGCAATCACTTACCTTATTCACTTCAGCGCAAGGTGGGCGTGAATGAAAATATGCCCATCTTGCGCTGAAGTGAATGAAGATAAGTGATTGCTCGTTCATTTTCGTTGTCTGAGTGTTTTGTATCTTGCCTGAAAAAGAGGTGGAAACGCGTCGTGTTCTGTCTTGTGATTCTTTCGTCTCCGTTTCCTTGGCGGTTCGCTATCAATTACATTAAAAATTTGTTTAGATTTGCGCCTGCAGTCGCCTCACTTTACAACTGGTTAACAATGATATCTTCGTCACACACATTGTTATGACGAATGTTATCATACCTTCTTCCTACTACGTGCACCGACACACGACGAGCGCGCGCGAGCAAAGGAGAGAATTGACGGTTGGACTTCCAAGAGCAGACAATGTTACTTTCTTGGACAGTATCAAGGTGAATATTTTCAATATTGGCTTGTACTGCAATTGTCGGCAATCTCCAGCAGCTGAGGTTGCTTTTGCTTGTGTTCCTCTCCTGCCTCATTTCTTGTTGCTGGTAATATAACGTCTGTGAAGAAAATCAATGACCGATAAAAAGATGAAGAATTGTGTCGCAACCCTGCGTTTGTCCACGATCGCCAGAAGTGGATGCAGAAATGGTTGCAGTGTACATCACAGCAATGCACCCTCAGTACTCGTAGGCTCTGGGACAATGACTGCTGATAGAAAACATATTTAGATGATTTCATGTGTAGGAACAGCTTAGTTGGTAGAGCACCAGACTCGCTATCCTGGTTATCCAGAAGGTGCTGGTTCGAATCCCCACCAAGCCGTTTCAGACGTTAGGATTAATCCATCAGAGATAACAATGGTTCTGACTCCATTCACATAGGAGTCAGTTCTGTGTGAGAACGCATGGATAACGTCTTATGCATACATACAACTCCATCACAGTTTTCAGAAGAAAAGGCCAGTTTGGCCATTAATATAGATGGTGTGTATATACCTAGCATGTAAAATATCAAAGAAATGAGTAAAATATATTTGACTGCATTACACGGGCGATGAACAGCAGCGGCAGGCAGATCTTTGGTGGCCAAAGCCAGGTAGGCAGCCCGTTGGATAAATGAAAATGTCTACCGTAAAGTTTTTATATTTTGATCTCCAACTGACGATACGCGCGCTATTTAAGTATTGTCTATAATGTTGAGAATAAGGATGGACAGGCTCTGTGGCGTTTGACTTCTGGAAAAGAATAATGTTTGGAGAGAGGTACAACAAACACAGTATGACTCTACAAGGGCAGGGAATGTCTTCCACAAAGAATATGTCTACAAAGAAGGTTGTGTTTACACCCACGTATGTTTGTTTGTTTGTTTGTCATGGAGATGACGCAAAATCTACTCGATCTATTTCAGCCAAATTTAGTGAAAAGATGGAAAGCATCTTAAAAACAAATACGAACATTTTTGTGTGCATCCTAGGCACAGATTGGGATAAAATAGCAGATCAATATCTGCTCCGCAAGATGATTCCAGATTGTCTGTTAGACACGATCACTGTGACCGCTTAGTCACAGACTGGTCATTATCAGTGATATGGTATCAGCAAGATTATAGAAGACTGTCTTCTAGACATGATCACTGGGAAGACACGACCTATGGAATGGTATCAATTTGCAGTACAATATATTGTCATGGAAAATCAAAGCTCTGAACCATTAACATTTTGTGTTTTCGTATAATACACAGTACAGGGAAGCAAGTCTTTTATTCCATCCTACCATTACTTCCCATGGTGCATTTGTTTTTAGAAAGAAAAGGGGGAAAAAGCCTATCTAAAGACACACGACTTGTTTTCTCCCATTTTACAGTGAACTCAACATCCCTCGCCTCCACTCCCCCCCCCCCCCCCCCCCCACCCCCACCCACCCCCCTCCCCTTCTCCCCTGCAATTGCTTTGGAGCCAGTCTAGATCAAAAGACAGATACCGGATTCGTCGGACTTGCGCTCTGGGGAATGC
>JADBJO010006039.1:140822-144314 GCA_016801955.1 Conus betulinus
GGCAAACAAGCTCAGTCTGTATGTCAACCAGACCAATACGCCAGGAACAGTTATCATTACTCACATAACTGTTTCTGATGCCGACTGACAGCAAAAAAAAATAAAGGTCTTCAGTTGATATCTGTATCCGAAGAAACATGGATGCTACTGCTAGTGATTCCGCTCGAGGCCTGTGGTCTGATGACTAAAAAAAAAAAAAGTTCTCGAGATTTTACGAAGGCCTCTCACTGGCAAGAAAGAAGACCGGGAAGTTTACCATATCAAGAATACCTTTGCTATTGTGTCCATTGCTGGATTGGACCGTGTTCAGCGCAAGTCATCGGGCAAGTGCATGATCACACAGAGCCGAGTATATGAAGTGCTTGAAGCAACACACCAAGCAACAGGTAAATGGTTTCAAATACTTCAGTCATTTGCCAGAGGTGTATTATTTTGGTCACTGTGCGTGCGTGCGTGCGTGTGTGTGTGTGTGTGTGTGTGTGTGTGTGTGTGTGTGTGTGTGTGTATTATTTTTGGGTATGCTGCATTAGTTTGCAATTAATTTCGTGATCATAATATTTTTTTTCCTTCTTTGCGCTATTTTGTACTTTACTGTTCATCATTCTTGTGAATTGTGAATTCATCTTAAATAATGTTAGCGAACCGCCCAGAGAAACGTGGACAAACGAGTCACACAAGACAAACACAACGCGTCTCGACCTCTTAGGTCTTCTTCAGGTGAGACGCAAACGAAATAAAATAACGAAAATTCACTTAGCTTTGATCGCTTCAGATCGCTTCAGGGTTCAGCGCAAGAGAAGAAGGCATTGAATGAGCTCATCGAAACGCGTTATGTTTTGTCTTATGACTCGTTTTGTCCACGTTTCTCTGGGCGGTTCGCTAACATTTATTTAAGATTTGTTTTAGATTTCCGCCTGCAGTCGTCTCACTTTGCAAATAGATCTTGTGAATTGTCAGTGAAGTATTTTATACAGTTATGAATCTGTTCGACATACGCACCACCCACAATGCACAGACTGAACTTGAGGTTACAACCGAGTTTGCAAACCGTGTGCGTAGTTTCATGTACTGGACAATGCTATTTTGCGTGTTTCATGAACTGCGTATCCTCGTTGCGAAGTTCGTGCCATGGGAACTTTAATCACGGTGCAGGGAAACATGACGAAGCGCCATTTCACGGGATATCTATCCATGAGCGTGGAGAAAATGGGGGATAGGTTTGACAATGATATATGGAGAAGGGGGGGAGGGAAGGGAGAGGGGGCATTGAGGGGCTGGGATAGTTTGAGGGTGCTGAGGGGCGATGGGGGTTGGAGGGGGGATGAGCGGTACGTGCTTATTGTCATGTGATGGGGTGGTGGAGGTTGGGGAAAGAGGTGTGTGGTGTGAGGGCTGGTGGTGAAAGAGTGAGAGCCTTTGTGACTTGTTCATATCAGTTGAAGACTGGGTATTTTGGCTTCCCTCTTTGTTATTACAGTCCCCTGAGGGAGACCTTGAGGAAAACGAAATACCGGCAATAATTCATGGGTGTTTGTTTCGGTCTGTTGTTCTCTCTCCTCTCTCCTCTCTCTCTCTCATCTCTCCTCTCTCTCTCCTCTCTCTCATCTCTCTCTCTCTCTCCTCTCTCTCTCTCCTCTCTCTCTCTCCACACACACACACAACACACACACACACACACACACACACACACCCACATATATATATATATATATAGATATATTATATATATATATATATATATATATATATATATATATATACTTACAGAATACTTGTATCTTGTTGGCTGGAAATCACTATATCTGAATGCATCATTTGTTGGGAGCATTCCCAGACGCAACTGTGTCAGTGCTACTTGGAAACAGAGTATAGAAGAAGAAGAAGAAGAAGAAGAAGAAGAAGAAGGAGAGAGAGAGAGAGAGAGAGAGAGAGAGAGAGAGAGAGAGAGAGAGAGAGAGAGAGAGTTTCACAACAAATCACGAAAAACTCTTGCAGCGTCCTTGGCGAATCAATCCTAACTGTCAATACCTGATGTCAAGTGACACAAATGTTGTCGGAGTCTAATCAAGATGTCATTTACTGTGCTGCCCCGCAGCGCGCTCAAAATGAAAAGAAAAAAGAAAGAAAAGAACGAAAAAGAAAAAAGAAAAGGGCATATCCACCCCCAACTCGCCACGCAAAAAACAAACAATTCGTTCACGTCCCCCCCCCCCCCCCCCCCCCCCCCCCCCCGAACTGATGCCCCGTTACCCTCCACCCCCAAGCTAACCTCAGCGCAACCCTCTTCTCACTCTTCCCCTCGTAAACCCCACCTCCCCCAATCCCCTTTCACCCCACCCCACCCTTCCCATCTCTCATCATCATCACCCACCACCTCCACAACCCCCCCCCCCCCCCCCCTCCCCCATCCCTCACCCATATCGACAGCACGGAATGGGATGGTGGTGGGTTGGTGCGTGGTTTTTAACACAGCACCACACAACGTTAGCTCCAGCACATGGTCGCCCATCTCTCTTCGCTTGGCTTCTCTACTCCTTCCTGCCCCCTTTCAGCCAGGCGTTGGTGGTTGGGTCGGGAAGAAGAAGAAGGGGCGACAAACCGAACGCCCCAACAGCTGAGCTGAGCTGCTCGCTGTCGACCCGCCCGCCCGACTGCCCGACCGCCCGATACCAAGCCGGCGACACTGTGTTTAAACTTTTGGGAGTCAGGCCGTTCCGTTATGTTGGGGGTGGTTGGTGGATTAGAGTAGAGGGACTGTGTGACGTGTTCGAGGTTAGGACGTTTTGTGAAGTTGGCGGCTTTATGAAAAGCGAGTGTTTCTTCTAAAGCAGGCTTTTCTATCTCTCTCTCCAGCGTTTGTATTTGTGTGTACGAGAGAGGGAGAGAGAGAAAGAAGGAGAAAGTACGCGTTGTTGCTGCGGGTTTTTTCAGTTCAAGTTGAGGTTCGGTTACAGCCTGGATTTGTGGACAAGTCTTCTTGTGTTGGACTTCTGTTGGAAAAGTACATTTGACGGTTTTTTGTTTCAAGAAGTGGATTTGTTTGCGGTTAGGTTTATTCCAGGAGAGGCCCCACGATCTGTGAGTATTTGATGGGTATTGGGGCTATTTACTGTCTGTTTGTTTCTGCTTGTCGTTTTGGTCTCAGCCTGAATAACTGGCAGTTTTTTTGTGCCATTGTCTGTCTGTGGTGTCTGTCTTAGTCCGGGTTCTGTCTATCTGTCTGTCTGTATTATAATATATATATACAGATTATATATGTCCTCCTTCTCTCTCTAATCTCTGTCTCCGTCTGTCTGTGTCCCGTCTCTGTCTGTCTTGTCTGTCTGTCTGTCCCCTGTCTGTCGCTGTCTGTCGTCCTCTCTTGCTCTCTCTCTCATCTCTCTTCCTCTCTCTCTCTCTCTCTCTCATCTCTCCGTTCGTCGACTTCTTTGTATCCCCTTCCCATCTCTCCCCCACTCTCTCTCTCTCCCTCTCTCTCCTCTCGGTCTCTCC
>JADBJO010006040.1:10000-20000 GCA_016801955.1 Conus betulinus
TCTTTTGGCATGCCCATGAAAATCTGAATGCCAACAGTACCAGTCTACCAGTCTGTCAATGTCAACATTGATTCGGATAACAACAGCTCAAATGGCAACAACCTATAACAGAGATGACGATGGTTCCGATGGAAATACCGTCGCGATATTGGGTTTTAACTTGTCCAACAAGCGAGAAGGCACATCTGGTTCAAAAAGTCTGTTATTTGTAAACGTCACGCGACCACAAGGGGTTGTTTACACCATCTCTCTCTCTCTCTCTCTCTCTCTCTCTGCACTTTTGAATTCCCAGCAGAGACATCCGCCGCACTGATTGCAACAGGAAGTCACGGGAAGGATACATTATCACATTATTATCCCGGACTCGCTACTCGCCCCCAACCCCTCCCCTGCCCGTATCCCCCCTCCCCCTCCCCCTCCCCCCCCCCGCCCCACTCGCCTTTCCTCTTCTCTTCCTCTCGCTCTCCACTCACTCCCCCACCCCCCTCCCCCACCTCCGCTTTTTTTTTTTTTTTTTTTGGTTCTCTATCTCTTGACAACAACAACAATACAAAGAGAAATCACTAGTATTCTGCTAAGACCAGCAATGGCATTTCGAAACGATCAAAAGAAGAAATGAACAGTACTATGTAACAAAACAAAAAACTCTCTCTCTCTCTCTCTCTCTCTCTCTCTCTCTCTCTCTCTCTCTCTCTGTCATGGATCATTGCGTATCATCTGGCTTAGTGACCGGCTAGGCTGAGTGAGTGAGTGATTGATTGGTGGGACAGGTTACGTGGTTGGGTGCGCTCGCGAACTGATTGGCTGATAGTTTGGGATGACTGACAGACTGACATTCTGCTTAGTTGGGCGATTGATTGATTGACTGATTGACTAACTGGACATGCACACGGTGTCATGTTCCTCTTTCCTTCAGTTCAGTTTCCTTTTAGTTTGTAAATAATATGCGGACATTTTCAGATCTGGCTGTTTTTGTGTATAACATCATTGTTATCTGATGATTTCAGTGATCAATCCTCTTTTTATGTAACTATTTATCCAATAATTTGAGTACGGTCGTCTCTCTCTCTCTCTCTCCTCTCTCTCTCTCTCTCGTCTCTCTGTCTCTCTCTCTCTCTCTCATCTCTCTCTCCTCTCTCTCTCATTCTGTCCTCTCTCATTCTCTCTCTGCTCTCTCTCTCTCTCTCTCATTCTCTCTCTCTCATCTCTCTCTCTCTTTTGTCCCTCTCCTCTCCTAGTCCTCTCTCTCTCTTCTCCTTCCGTCACGTCCCCTCCCTCCTCTCCAACTCTCAATCTCTCGTCTCTCTCTCCTCTTTTTTTTGTGCCCTCATGACCTAGAAGTTCCGAGTGATTTGTGATTAAATATGTTTTTTAAGCAAACGCGACCGAATCGTTGCATTTTCTGCACTATGTAATGCTGATGGATGCGACATTGTGACATTGAATATTTCATTTCTCGTCATTTTTACTTTGTTTTCTTTGCTCCCTAATAATTGTTTTGGGTTTTCCATTTGTTTCTTGATTTCAAAAATTGCTTTTTGTTCCGCGTTTCTCTCTCTCTCTCTCTCTCTCTCTCTCTCTCTCTCTCTCTCTCTCTCTCTTTCAAAGCTCTTTCCTTCCTTGTCAAAGCGTTCCTTTTTGTGGCTCCTTACTTTCTTTGTTGTTCTTTTGAGTTTTGTTTTCTGTTATTTGAGCCTTTTTTTGTATTGTATGTACTTGACCGCGCGTGTTTCATATTGTACTAAGTTTCTTCTTCATTTCTTTTCTGCGTGTTTAACTTTCTTTTTTTTTTAATCTTTTCGTTAACTTCGCTTCTTTTTATGCTTTCGTTCATATCCTTTTTGTTTCCCCTTCTTTATTTTGCTTCTTATTTGTTTACTTACTTTGTTTTCTTTTTCTTCTTTTTCCGTTCCTATATATTTCTTTCTTTTCTTTCCGAGTTCGTGTGTCTTACCATTTTTTTTTAAAGTCTACTTTATTTGTCTCTCTCTCTCTCCCTCCCTGCCCCAATCTCTCTCTCTCTCTCTCTCTCTCTCTCTCTCTCTCTCTCTCTCTCTCTCTCTCTCTCTCTCTCTCTCTCTCATCGCCTCTGTTGTATTTGTTCCCTGTCTGCTGTCTGGTTTCGTACTTTCTTTCTTGTATGTTGGGGAGACGCAAGGGGGTTACGACATACCTGAAGTTTTTTTTTTTTTTTTTTGGTTTGTTTTCTGTTTGTCTATTTCGATTTTCCTTTTTTCTTGTTCACTGCTTCCTTTATTCATTGTCATTGTCCTCCTCTCTCTCATCTCTCTCTCTCTCTCTCTCTCTCTCTCTCTCTCTCTCTCTCTCTCTCTCTCTCTCTTTGACTTTATTTCTTGTTCTCATCTTGTCTTGTCTTTTCTCCTACCCTCACACAACGATTTTCTCAATTTTTTTTTCTTTCTGTTGTTGCTTGTCATCTTCTTCTTCCTTCTTTACTTTTCTATTTTTCTTGTATACCTTTTCCTTCTTCTCATTATTGTCCTGCACTTTTTTTTTCTTCTCCAGACTCCCAAACATGGGACCTGGAATTTTGGTCGGTCGAAAATGGAACAGTACAAGAAAGGAAAGAAAGAAAGAAAAAAAAAAGATCTTCAGATAACCCTACTTTAACTAATTTATCTCTGTAAGCGGTAACGATCTTTGCACTATTGTGCTATTTCCGAATATCACGTGCGGAAAAAAAAAAAATTGGATCAGGTGCAAAGCAACCCTAGCACCTTTTTTTTTTTGGGGGGGGGGGGGGGGGGGTTGGGGGGTGTCTTTGATTAGTACTGCTGAGTTTGCCTTTCTCCTCTTGCTACAAGGGAGACAACTTAAAAATAAAACAGAACATGAGCATTAAAAAAAAAAAGATCGGAAACAAAACCGTCTTCATTTTGTTACGGGTCCTTTACCCGTGTTATTGAAAAAAAAAAAGAGCATGTTTGTGCTCCATTTTGTTCCAACGAGGTTTTCCATGTTGTCGATGCTGTATGTCTTTGCGGATCAAAGAAACCGTTGAAAAGCAATGAAAGAGGCACGATTATGAGACTTTATGGTAAATACCTCAGTCAGTGCCAACCTCCCCCCCCTCCCCCGTCTCTGCCTGCACGCCCACCCCCACCCACAACACCCCACCCGCACCCACCACCCACTCACCCCTACCCCTCCTCCATCTCCATCCATTCTGTCTCCTCTTCTCTTTCTTCCTCAAGACTTCTTCGTCCTCACTCCTACTCCTCCCCGCTCCCTCCTCCCCCTCCCACCCTGTCCCCCACCTCCTTATCCTTTCTATACTAAGTCTGAACCTTTTTGTTTTTCTTCTTCTTCTTTTCCTTTTTTTTTTTTTTCCTTCTTCTTTTTTTCTTTTTTTTTTTTTTTTTTAGCTGCTGCTTTTTTTTTTTTTTTTTTTGTTAACTTTCGTATTCTCCCTCGGCTTCCTTTGTGAATTGATTTTCTGTCAGTGGTGACACCACCTGACCCGAACGGAGGAAAGGAGGACAGTACTGGGAATCGAACTGGACTATTTTTCATCTCCGCTTGGTTCTTCATCTCCCTTTTTTTTTTTTTTTTTTTTTTTTTTTTGTTTTTTGTTTTTTTTTTTTTTTTTTTTTTTTTTTTTTTTTTTTTTTTTCGTTTTCACGTTTTTTTTTCTTTGCCCTTTCCTCCCTCCTCCTCCTTATTTTTCTTCCGTCTCCTTTTTCTTTTTCCTTCGTCTTTTACTCCTTTTTTTTTTTTCTTCTTTTTCCATTTCGTTTCATTCCTTTTCGTTTCCTTCGTTTCTTCTTCTTTTCTTTTTTCTTTGTTTTTTTTTTTTTTTTTTTTTGTTTTGTTTGTTTTTGTTTTTTCTTTTTTCTTTTCTTTTTTTTTTCTTCCTTCTTCTTTCTCTTCGCCTTTTTTCTGTGTTTTCTTTTTTCCTCTTTTTTTTCTTCGTCCATTTTCCCTTTACGTTTCCTGTGTTGTTGTTGTTGTTGTTGTTGTTTCCGTTGATTTTTCTTCGTCCATTTCCTTCTTCTCTCCCCATCGCTCTTTTCATTCGTGAGTCTCCTCTCCCCCCCTCTAAATATTCTCTTTTTATTTTTTTCCCCTTTCTTTCTTTCTTTTTTTTTTTTTTTTTTCCTTTCTTTCTGTAGAATCTTTTTTTTTCCCCTTAATATTCTCTTTTTATTATTTGCTCACTCTTCCCTGTCTTCTTGTTTGTTTTTTTTTTTTTTCATTTTCTTTTTCTTCATACTGCTTGTGTGTGTGTGTGTGTGTGTGTGTGGTGTGTGTGTGTGTGTGTGTGTGTGTGTGTGTGTGTGTGTGTGTGCACGTGTCCATACGTGTGTGTGTGTGTGTGTGTGATCTTCCTTTTCCTCGTCTTCATCTTCTGCTTCATCATGAAAATCCGTCATTATCGTCGTCGTCATTTCAATTATCCCCGCCGCTGATGCCATTGTCATCGTTGTCATTGTCGTCGTCATCATCATCATCATCATCATCATCATCATCATCATCTTTATTGACATCGTCGATGACGTCATTATCATCATCTTGATAGTCGTCATCCTCATTTGCGTTGTCATCATGGTCGTGACTGATTAACTAGCCGTCATCGTCATCATCATCATCATATCATCATCGTCGTCGTCTTCATCATCATCATCATCATCATCATCATCGTCATCATCATCGACACATCATCACCATCATCATCTCCATTTTTGTTGATTTAATTTGTCTTCTCTTCCAACATCTTATTTTTCGTGGCTTCTTCCTTCTCTCCATTTGTCAATTATTCTTTCTTTCTTTCTTTCTTTCATTTCACCTTTTTTTTTCCCTTCAAATTTTGCTGTCTCTCCTATTTGTCTTCAAATTCTGCTTCAGATTGGATTTCCCGTCAGCAATGACATCACGTGACCCGTAGAGAAGAAGGGGACGACGGGATGGAAAATGGAATTTGAATTGTGGAGGCTCGACTTTTCCTTTTTGTGTTGGTGATGACAGGGAGAACTAATGAACATAATAATAGCACACGCACGCGCGCGCCGCGCGCGCGCACACACACACACACACACACACACACACACACACACACACACACACACACACACACACACACACACACATACACACACGCACACACACACACACACACACACACACAAACACACACACACACACACACACACACACACACACACACACAGAGACACAGAGAGAGAGAGAGAGAGAGAGAGAGAGAGAGAGAGAGAGAGAGAGAGAGAGAGAGAGAGAGAGAGAGAGAGAGAGAGAAGGAAGTTCAGCGAAATGTCACCCTTCCGTAGGTATAAAACCAAGAAAAAAAGATTGAAACTCATTGAATGAGTACATGACTGACTGCGGCTACGTGTCATATCAAATGAAATTTAAGACAGACACAGACAGCTTTTCTTCGTTCCCATTGTAAAGCACTCCCTGTTCTATAAGAACTCGGAGTAAAAAAAAAAAAAGGGAAAGGACTACCCGCCGTGGTGCAGTGGTAAGCATTGTGAATTCCCGGCGTGGAGGTTGTGGCTTCGATTCACATCAGAACAATTTTATCAGGTTTCTCGTCCCTAACCAACTTATACCCTAAATTAGTTTGCTACTGAGTTGAATCTACTTTTTGGATCTGTCACTGACAGTTAAAGTGTGTGTATCTCTCGGGGCCTGGTTGATGCCGGGGTATAATTATTATGAAAGAAAGCTAGAGTTCGGCTCAGCAATGTTGTCTCAGATTCGGAATGGAGCTCCATAATAATCATCCTCATCCTCATCAATTATAAACAATAACAAAAATCTAAAACTGCTGTCCTTCATGCCCTGCTGTCATGGTGACCTCATTTTCGAGATCTTCTCCACGTCTGTATTCCTGGAGAGTGTGTGTGTAGAGGTCGTCCCTATCGAGCAAGTTCATAGGGACCGTCGCTGGATGGATCGGGTGATGCTCACTCAAACTGCGTCCGCGACTCAGCCGTTGTAGTCTCCAATAGGGAGACGGGGGGGTGGGTGGGGGGTGGGGTGGGGGTGGGGAGCTTGGTAAATAAAAAACAAAGTCTCCCGCGCATGTTGGGTCAGGACGTATACCAATGGACAACACCGAAGCGACACGACGACAGCAGTGCGGGCGGGGTCTTCTGTGGCGGGTGGCCTCATGACGACACAGACGCTCCCTGTAGATTGACGGCGCCAGGGCTGCGACGGAACAAGCCAGGATGTGATTGTGACGAGAGCTTGGACGAGAAGCTTGAAGGAGCGGCGTGGGGGGTGATGCGAATGGCGTGGCACAAAAGATGAAGCAGCAATAAAGCAAGAGAGAGAGAGAGAGAGAGGAGGGGGGGGGGGGGGGGGGGGGGAGAGGGGGAGAGACAGACGCTTTGACGATTTATTGCCTCCAGCTTAACAAGCCATTAAGGCAAAGGGGGGTACGCTTATGACTTGACACATTGATTCATCAAAGTATGATGAAAAATAAAAGTATAAGGAAGATAAATAATGATTAAATTAACAAATGAACAAAGTATCAGGAAGTAATGGGCTTATCAAATCGCTCACATTGTTAGGAAGGCACAGGTATTTGTAACAATGACTAACCCACACGTGGGAAAACAGTCGGAAAACTTCCTGTATATAAACATCCTTTCCTACGCTACCATTCCCACCCGCTTAGTTCCAAAATACTGTTCCCATTCCCTTCACTAGCCTTACACGCTAAACACAATTAGTAAACGTAAGCTCACATTCTTCCATGGGGGAGAGACAGAGAGAGAAAGAGAGACAGGGGTATGAGGGGAGAGAGAAGAGAGAGAGAGAGAGAGAGAGAGAGAGAGAGAGAGAGAGAGAGAGAGAGAGAGAGAGAGAGAGAGAGAGAGAGAGAGAGGAGAGAGAGAGAGAGAGAGAGAGAGAGAGAGAGAGAGAGAGAGAGAGAGAAGAGAGAGAAAGAGGGAGAGAGAGAGGAGGGGGGAGAAGAGCTATACAGCCTAGAGAGAGAGACGAAAGGGACGAGAGCAGAGAGACACACAGGACGCTAAACACTGACCACTGAACATGTTTAATGTCATTAGCTATACAGCCTTAGTGACATGGGGAGTACGGCACAAAAATCATAAAAAACGAAAGTAACAAACATAAATAAACATCGATCAATTGAAAGCTTGAAATACAGGCAGAGTAGGCATGCAGTAACTCAACCATCCAGTTTAATATCATTCATAGAAGTAAAAATGTAAATACGAACCAAAATACTTTACTACTTCTCGTAGCATTCATTTTTTCATTTGAACGTCCTAAGTTCTAGTTGATGCTAACCTCTGCTCTGCCTCGTATTTTCAATGCCTCTGCAATACATCTGGCAAGTGATTTCATTGAATTATCGTCATTATTCAGTTTTAAAACTCCGAATGTGTCCTGATTTATGGCAAGTGAAAAGACACGGAGACAGAGAGACAGAGACAGGCACAGAGAGAGAGAGAGAGAGAGAGAGAGAGAGAGAGGAAAGAGAGAAGAAAAAAGATATAACGAGAGAGACAGAGAGAGAGAGAGAGAGAGAGGGGGGGGAGGGAGGGAGGGAGGGGGTGGGGGTGGACTGATAGACACCAAGAAATAATAAGAAAGGGAAAGAAAAGAAAAAAAGATATAATGACAGAGAGAGAGAGAGAGAGAGAGAGAGAGAGAGAGAGAGAGAGAGAAAATGCATATTCATGTACATGACTGGTCCCGGGCTTGCGGTGATGGACCTGTCGGATCTATGACATCAGACCGTCATTAGACGTGTTTGTAGCACCGCGCTGACTGTAACTGCCCAGCCCAAAGGTACGGATATTACGATTTTAGAACCGGTGGGCAATGTTGGAATTCTGAGACTTCCCACACAAATCCAGAATTGCCACACATTCCGAAAATGCGCAAAACATAGATATTTAACTCAACGCCTTTTTTATGGTGATCTCTTGACGTATAGTTTTTTTTTTTTTTTGTGGTCTATAGTGTGTTATTTCTTGTATTTCTCATCTTTACGATAGTTTTAATGATTGACCAAATCCATAAACTGCGACTAAGGAATGACATAATGAAACAATATTCACCTCTGTAAAGCATATTTCCATTCCAAACATATAGGCGTGCCTCCTCCTTCTCCTCTCTGTCTGCCTGTCTTACTGTCTGTTTCTCTCTCTCTCTCTCTCTCTCTCTCTCTCTCTCTCTCTCTCTCTCTCTCTCTCTCTCTCCCTGTTAATATTTCTTCGTATGTACACAATTATCAACAATATATAACGCTATCTCATTTTTGTGATAAATCCATAACTATCAATAATTTAACACTATCTCGTTTTTTGTGAGAAATTCACAATTATCAAGATTACAACACTCATTTTTGTGAGAAATTCTCAATCATTAATGTCCAGAATTTTGGAAGAAGAAAAAAAAAAAAAAAAAACAAATCATGTTCAGCCATCCACTGCCAATGAATCTCTTCGTCTCGTTCCTTACGTGTGTGTGTGTGTGTGAGGGGTGGTGGTGTGAACTAAACAACCACTGTCTTGACCACCTGAAAGAATAAAATAGTTAATTGTCTATGAAAAAAAAAGACATGCAATAGTTACTTGATAGAAGAGATGTGAGCACCTTCTGCATTTTAATGTCGCATAATTACGCTCTCAAAACAATGTCTCAATCCATCAAATCTCTCTTCTGCTCTCTCTCTCTCTCTCTCTCTCTCTCTCTCTCTCTCATCATTTGTCAAGGTCTTTTTGGTCTGCAAAGGCGGCCAGACCTCTCCAGCTGTCTTAATTAATAACCACAAAAATAATCAAGAAAGCAGCAGACCAGGCCACCGGAAGTCGCAGATGGGCCCACTGTGCATGCGCACCCCCCCTAGCGAGCAGCCGAGCGGCGCCGTTATCTGTCAGTGTCAAGGTCGAACGAGGCGTCCGGGAGATAGGGGAGAGAACTCGAACGCAGAGACGGTCCAACTTCAATTTGTTGAAGTGTCTGCCGGGTCTCTCATCTGTCTCCCTGTCTGCCTGTCCGTTTCTTCACTGTCTGTCTCTCTGTCTATCTGTCTGTTCTGTCGGTCTGCTGTCTGTTTTTTGGTCTTTCTCTTTGGTGTTTGGAGAAAGACTTCGGTTGTAGTTTTTATCCTTTCTTTAATTGGTAGTTTCCTCCGTCTTCATCTCTTTCTTTTTCTTTTTTTTTAGTTTCTCTTCCTTCCTTCCTTTCCTTGTTTCTTTGTTCTTTCCTTCCTTCCTTTTTTTTTTTTTCTTTTATTTTGTGGGATGGTGGTAGACACAGAGGGAGTAGAAAAGTAGTGAGGGAAAGCCTATCTTCTTCTTCTTTCATTTGTTCCTCTTTCTCTTCCTTTTTTTCCCCCCTCAGATTGCATTTTTGTCTTAAACTTTTCTTTACTTTTCTTTCCCCTCCCCCCCTCCATGCTGTCCCAACTCACCTTTTTTTTTTTTTCCCCTTCTTCCTTCCACCACGCAAATTCTACCAACCCAATTATTCTCACTGATGGCCCTAAAAATACCATGACACACCAGGTACGTAGGAGAGATATAAGCACGACGCTACAACAGAAGACAACGCAACGCCACACACAGGTCAGATATACATCCTTACGTGCAAAACCACTTCGGTCATCAGACGCTTCAACAGCCCCTAACCACACGATCAAAGAATCTTGCATGCACAGCGGTTTGAACAATTCAGGACAGCAGGAGGGGGTGGGCTGGGGGTGTGGGGTGGGGTTGGGAGGGAAACAATCCACCAGCTTGGTGACAAGTGCTAGCACCACCAGTTGAGGATGAACTTAGCTGATGGCCTCGTTGTTGTCTAGAGGCTGGAGATGGAAGTGCAGGGCCTAGATGGACGGGAGTCTTGACACAGTGGAAAGGCGTGCACAAAGATGGCTTGAGGCAAAGCCCCTGCAAGGCGCACGTGCGTGCCATGGACTGCACATAAGGCAGATCTGACCTAAGCGTGTCATGCGTTTAGAATTCACCAG
>JADBJO010006040.1:22500-25000 GCA_016801955.1 Conus betulinus
CATAGAGAATCACGAATATACGCCAGCATAGAGAATCACAAACACACCGTCATAGAGAATCATGAACATGCCAAAACACAGAGAATCATGAAACACGCCAGCTTAGAGAATCATGAACACGCCAGCATAGAGAATCATGAACACGCTATCATAAAGAATCATGAACACACGCCAGCATAGAGAATCATGAACACGCCAACATAGAGAATCAAGAATACGTCAACAAAGAGAACCGTGAACACGCCAGCATAGAGAATCATGAACACGCCATCATAGAGAATCATGAACTCGCCGGCATAGAGAATCATGAACACGGCAGCATAGAGGACCATGAACACTCTCCACTGTCAGGTGTGGGTGTTTTCTTTTGTTTGGCAAGTGATGTGCAGGGGCAAATCTACTGTCTGCCCATTTGATTGATATCCACAGAATATGTTAAGGTAGCCTCAGGATTGATGTGAGAGAGAGAGAGAGAGAGAGAGAGAGAGAGAGAGAGAGAGAAGGGGACAGACAGACATACAGTCAGACAGACAGATGGAGAGAGAGACAGAGAGAGAGAGAGACAGACAGAGAGACAGACAAACAGACAGCCGGACCGCGACAGTGACAGAGAGAAGGGCTTATATCTCCACAAACAAGACTAATCACAATCACTCCCCATCCAGACTGCTTGGTGGTCTCCAGTCCGCTACCAATCTACTGACCCAACTAACCACCCCCTGGTCGTCTCCTCAGTCCACGACTCTCTCCTTACCTGAACTAACAACCTTTTCAAACTCTCATTTTTCCTACAAGCAACGAAGCAAACTGATTGGTCTGTGTTAAAAAAAAAAAACCCAACAAAAAACAAAAAAAAAAAAACGAGGGAACGAACTGATTGGTCCCTTTAATGCGGTGGAACAATCTGATTGGTCATTTTGTACACAAGCGACTCAAAATGACTGGTCTCGATTCGAGCGAAAGGTAGGTGATGCATGTCTTATGTGTACCCTCCAAAAAAATTACTCCCAGAGTGTTTTTTTTGTTGTTCTGATCAGTCCGTGAATTCGCTGAGTAATACATGAGTCATATTCTACTTTTGCCTGATCGTGTTTTGTCACACTGCAGCGGGGATACATTGCGTAGTACTCTGTTGTGTTGTGTTGCAATTATTACTTTAATATGTTTCGCGGAGCTGTGCTGTTTGAAATGGTTCCGTTTGTCATGTTCTCCATTGCATAGAGGTGTGTAGTTGTGCTGGGTTGTACTGTACTGTACTAAATGGTCATTTTGCTTTACTTTATTTTGTGATGATGTGCAGTATCGCATAGTGTTCAACTGTGTGTTTGTGCCTTGCTGTATAGCATTACAACGTTCTGTACAGCAAAACTGTTGTCTTGTACGACACCGCACTTTGGTGTGCTGTGTTTATATTGCATTTATTGCACTGTGCCGTACAGCATGGCATTTTGTAGTGATGTGCTGCACTTTACTAGGCTGCACTATGCAGCACTGTAGCGCGTTTTTGTTGTATTGCAGCAGAGGCCTGCTGTTGTGAAGTAGGCTTTCTGCATCATAAACAATATTAGTTTATATCAGATCAGATCCAGTAAGAATGAATTCGATGGAATCTGATCAAACTAGTTTAGATAAGATTTTGATTGATTTGGCAAACGAAAAAAAAAAAAAACAAAAAAAAACCCCCAACAACAACTAACATGATTAAAGCACAATATACAATTTGCGAGCACCAGTGTTTTATTTTTATTTATTTATTTATTTATTTTTTTTTTTTTTAGCGATAACAGAAACTAGTACTGCCATGACACACAAACCTTTTCACATCCATATTTTTGTGTCTTTTTCTTCTTCCCCCCCCCCCCCCCCCCCCCCCCCCCTCAACCAGCCTTCTGAAGTACAGATGGGCGGATCCTTCTCGCTTGCAAAAATCGAAACCTAACCACTGTGTGGGTATTGACCGATATGGGTTGCAGACATTTTCACGGTGTCTCTACTTTCAGTTGTACAGTGATCTGTCTTTCTCTCACTGCGCTGACATGTCTGTTGACAGAAGCATTTCACAACAGACTCCATAGAACAGCAACAACAACAACAACAACAACAACAACAACAAAACACCTTCTTCTGAGATGTCCCACCAGCTGAGATTTTTGTATTTCTGAAGGAGATTAATATTTTTCATCTAATATAAGATTTCATAGAAGAAAGATTTTTTTTTTTTTCTAACACAACTTCCGGTGTGTTTTTGGAATGGTGTCATTTAAAGGGCTGTGTGAATGAGGGTTTTTTTTTTTTTTTTTTTTCTTTTCTTTTTTTTTTGATGACCTGTGTGTAGACTCCAACGCGGTGACAGCCTTGATGTGGCCTTTTGCGGTCGGCTAGACTATTAGAAACATTACCTTACCTTGCCGTATCTGTTTGAGAGAGAGATGGGAAAAAAGAGAAAAGGACATGAGAGAGAGAGAGAGAGAGAGAGAGAGAGAGAGAGAGAGACAGAGAG
>JADBJO010006040.1:30000-32500 GCA_016801955.1 Conus betulinus
TTTTTTACTACCTCGGTTTGTTGTTGTTGTTGTTTTGTTTTGTGTTTGTTTTAAAAAAAAAAACTGAGTGTTCAGAGTTGCTGCGATGTACTGTTTGGCAATGTATTGTAATGCATTTTCTGCTGCAGTTGATTTGTCTCTGTTTTAAAATACTCTTTTAGAGAGTAGTAAATTACAAATAAGCAGGGTAACTCTTGCTCCCATGAAGGGATATATTTACAGTCCTGTAACTCCCAAGGAATGCTGCTTACAACACCAAATCCGCCTTGGTTTAAGGCTGTGTCAGGCCATTGACATAGGCTAGAGCACCAAGGCTACATCAAAATGTTGTTATGCTCTGTATAGTTATGCGGGGATAGTCTTCAGTTGCGACAAGCTCTTAGCATTACATTATCCGTCTCCAAAAATCCCCCCGAAGTCGGAGTGTGGCTGCCCATGTGGCGGGGTAATCAAAAACGGTCACGCACGTAATGTTCTCATCCCTAGCTGATGCATTTGTACCACAATGTTCAAGTACTTCGGCCGTTTGGATGATCCCTGGGGTCTTTTAGCCAGGGTACGACAACAACAACAACAACAGCAAATCGCGAAGCAGAAAACGATGACAACACAGAGCACACAGAACAAATAAGGACACATTCCCCCAAAAGAGCACAGCTCTTTTAGAAGGCATTAGAAACGCCTGAACAGGATGAAGATCAACGCTGGTCAGAATAAAAATGGCGCCATCCCTAAACAGGATCATGGTCAACATTGGTCAGAATGAAATGGCGTCATCCCTTAGATTATCCAATGGGATTCTTCTTCTTCTTCTTCTTCTTCTTCTTCTGCGTACGCAGGCTGATGATACTCCCGTGGACACTCCCTGTATAGACAGGCAGGTATCAATCTCATCTGCTCAACAAGGGGAGTGGAGTTTTGAGTGTATGACCGTTATTTTATCCCGCCATTAAGGCAGCCATACTCCATCTTCGGGGAAGGTGCATGCTATGTGTAACGTGTCATCCATACCAACGGCCAAACTGGTCTTCTCTTCCGAAAGTTGGTGATGGGATTTTTTACGTGCCTGCAAGATGTTGTGCGTGCGTTCACACACGGAACTTCGATTTATAGTCTCATTCGAAGGACTTGTATGGGAAATGGAGTCAGAACCAGTGTTAACTCCGAGGGAAAAATCCCCCTGTATCGAAACGGCCCGGCGGAGATTCGAACCCGCAACCCTTGGATTACGAGTCTGGCGTTCTACCAGCAGAGCTATTCCGGCCCCCAATGGAATTCATCTTGCTATATTTCAAGACGTGATGAGTATTCTGCATTACAGAATAGTCCGAGAAGCCAATTGCAAAGAGACCCAGGCCCTGACCCACCAATAACAAACTTGGAGGAGGAAGCGGATAGACAGTCAGTAGGCGTCCAAATGGCCCTTGACCGAAGTGAGGCAGAAGACGTTCTTGGTACCAGCTTGTTCCTGCAGTGAGGTGAGCAGATGCGTTCTCATTTCAGTGTCTAGACGGGAGGTTGGGTAGATAATTTGACGGCTAGCTGGACACGCTCAGAATGGTAGATGGGGGGAGATACAGATGAGGATGCGCGCGTCGACGAGGATAGCACACACCACACTGCATTCTAATACTTTGGGTGACAACAGGTGTTTTCCGAATGAAAATTGCTGTTATCTCCTGCTTCGTTTGTGTTTTTTTTTTTTTTTTTTCTGTCTGGTATGTTTTAACAGGTTAAAGGCCCTTTGCCCCAGTCATTCATTCATGCCCCTCGCTCCCGGTGGAGCATAGGCCATCGACGACCCTTCGCCATCGCACTGCTCTGGGCTGTTCTGGTCATTCCAGTCCAGTTGGTCCCCTGTTGTTTCAGCTCCGCCTCAGTGTCTCGCCTCCAGCTGTTTGCGAGGCCGGCCTCTCTTCCTCTTCCCTGCGGGTTCCAGGTCAGGGCTTGGCGTGTGGTGCTGGACGCTGGCTTCTGAGGGTGTGTGGCCATGGGGAAATGAAGAGTTAAAGGTTCACCCGTGTCTAAGGCTTTATGGAAAGCGGAGCCCAGCTCTTGTCTTCGACCGCATAGACATTCCCTGAACTGAATCATGTACCTATTGACTGCAGGCTGGACAGAGCGTGTTTCATGACTGTGAAAACTCTACGTGTGGTTTGAGCTCATAACGGTCAGCTCTGACACGGAAAACTGACCACGTGCTGTTGTCATCTCCTTTACAGAGTTAGATGAAATCTAATTTTTATTTTTTAAAACAGATTTTTGCGAGTGACAGGAAACACCGTGTGAGCTTTTTGTTAACTAATTTATGCATACGATGCATGAATGTGTAATTTTGCAGGAAATGAGCAGGTTACGTTTAATCATGTTCTAGGGTATATAGCATTGCTGAAGGTGGCGGCGTCTTGATGTCTGTTTGCCCGTCTGTCTGTCCCTCCATTCTCTCTCTCTCTCTCTCTCTCTCTCTCTCTCTCTCTCTCTCTCTCTCTCTCTCTCTCTC
>JADBJO010006040.1:37500-40000 GCA_016801955.1 Conus betulinus
TCTGTGATGTTGATGGAACCTGTCTGTGGGTGTTGATGGAACCTATCTGTGGGTGTGGATGGAAGCTATCTGTGGGTGTGGATGGAAGCTATCTGTGGGTGTGGGATGGAAGCTATCTGTGATGTTGATGGAACCTATCTGTGGGTGTTGATGGAACCTATCTGTGGGTGTTAATGGAACCTATCTGTGGTGTTGATGGAACCTATCTGTGGTGTTGATGGAACCTATCTGTGGGTGTTGATGGAACCTATCTGTGGGTGTTGATGGAACCTATCTGTGGGTGTGGATGGAACCTATCTGTGGGTGTTGATGGAACCTATCTGTGGTGTTGATGGAACCTATCTGTGAGTATGGATGGAAGCTATCTGTGGGTGTTGATGGAACCTATCTGTGGGTGTTGATGGAACCTATCTGTGGTGTTGATGGAACCTATCTGTGGGTATTGATGGAACCTATCTGTGGGTGTTGATGGAACCTATCTGTGGGTGTGATGGAACCTGTCTGTTGGTGTTGAGGGAACCTATCTGTGGGTGCGGATGGAACCTATCTGTGGGTGTTAACGGAACCTATCTGTTGGTGTTGAGGGAACCTATCTGTGGTGCGGATGGAACCTATCTGTGGGTGTTAACGGAACCTATCTGTGGGTATTGATGGAACCTATCTGTGGGTGTTAACGGAACCTATCTCTGTTGGTGTTGAGGGAACCTATCTGTGGGTGCGGATGGAACCTATCTGTGGGTGTTAACGGAACCTATCTGTTGGTGTTGAGGGAACCTATCTGTGGGTGCGGATGGAACCTATCTGTGGGTGTGGATGAAACCTATCTGTGGGTGTGGATGGAACCTATCTGTGGGTGTGGATGGAACCTATCTGTGGGTGTGGATGGAACCTATCTGTGGGTGCGGATGGAACCTATCTGTGGGTGTTGATGGAACCTATCTGTGGGTGTTGATGGAACCTATCTGTGGGTGTTGATGGAACCTATCTGTGGGTGTTAACGGAACTTGTCTGCTGGTGTTGAGGGAACCTATCTGTGGGTGCGGATGGAACCTATCTGTGGGTGTTGATGGAAGCTATCTGTGGGTGTGGATGGAACCTATCTGTGGTGTTGATGGAACCTATCTGTGGGTGTTGATGGAAGCTATCTGTGGGTGCGGATGGAACCTATCTGTGGGTGTTAACGGAACTTGTCTGTGGTGTTGAGGGAACCTATCTGTGGGTGTGGATGGAACCTATCTGTGGGTGTGGATGGAACCTATCTGTTGGTGTTGAGGGAACCTATCTGTGGGTGTTGATGGAACCTATCTGTGGGTGTGGATGGAACCTATCTGTTGGTGCTGGTCTCTTCATTTTCACCCCTCTGACTGACCGCCCCATGGCTGTTTATATTGTCATCCCTCGTCGTTGCCTTTGCCGAACACTGTATGAGATGGAGATCGCCTTTTGTCAGTTTTGTTTCAGACATGTTCTAGAGGGGACTAGAGACACACTGTGGCTTTTTCATAATGGCCCTAAGCAATTCTGTCATGGGAACACGGCCGGGCTAAAAGCAACAACGGACAAACAACAACAAGAACAACAACAACAAGAACAACAACAACAACAACACAAAATGAAAAAGAAAGAAAAAGACCAAGATTTCACCGCTTTGTGAACGAGAGATGCATAGATGCGAGGAAAGTTCGTCTAAGAGAACGATTTGAATAAAATTGGTGATGGCGACATGATTATAAGTGAAACCATCACTTATGTCATCATGTCAGGAAGATCTAAAGGTTGAAGCTGCAGAACACCCATGAATAAGTTTCAATATTTCAGTTGGCCATAAAGCCTTTTTCAAGGCATCACCTGGCCAGCTGACAAAACGAACCATGTCATAATGTCGTTTGCAAACATTATTTATACATTGTAAAGCAGTCATTGGTCTTTCATATTTCAGCTGGTCTTACTTACATTGAAATTAAAATGTGAAATGGGAGAAAAACGTGTTGCATGCCCAATTCAGACATTTCTTGTCCAGATGTCTGGCAAACCATCTGTTTTCTTGTCACTGACGATCTATGTCGATGTCCTCAACACCTATCCTTCGCCTGTTCATATCTGTACAAACGGACTACGACTTTTTGTTGAAATGTAACAATAACGGTATAACAAATCTAAGACTCCAGTGTTGATTACTTACTTACTTTTATCATTTCAACAGAACGTTATTTACAGAATAACTGTAGCGACAATGAATGGATTTTGAGTATAACAAGGTAGAGAACGAACAATAACCACATTGTTATGAACAAATATTTGATAAGAGTTCAAGATGAATTGGCGATACTAATGGAAAAAAGAAGAAACAGAAGAAGATATAAGTAAATAAACGAATGATAAAAATGCAGAAAGTAAACAACAAGACAGTGATTACTAACGCGTTAAAAAAAAAAAAAGAAAAGAGCAAAATACACCAGTATTACCGGAAAAAAAGACACTGGCCGATTCGAAGCACTTC
>JADBJO010006040.1:55000-57500 GCA_016801955.1 Conus betulinus
CAAAACAGCTGTAAATGTCTCGCATCAGCAGCAGGTGCCCGGCCGCACTCCCACACAGCATCAATCATGATCGACAGAGCCCCCAAAATAGCTTCCTCTCGCTTCACATGCTGCCTCCGTGGGTTAAGCAATTACTGTCCCTCAGTGAGTAGCTCAGCAGATCATATCCTGTGACTCCTGGATCGGAACAGGGCACCCCCCTGAACACGCAGACAAAAGACTCGGGGGGTGGTGCATTGTGTCCTCTGGTGGGTTGTCTGATGGCTGATGTCTGATTGCTCTCTGTGGACCTTTGCTTTCCATTGGTCTGTCTGTATTCTTCTTCTTCTGTTTTTTTTTTTCTTCTTCTTCTTCTTCCACACTGCTTCTTCTTCCTCTTCTTCTTGTTCTTGTTCTTCTTCTGTCTTTCTTCTTATTGTGTCTTCTTCTTCTTGTTCTGTCTTCTTCTTCTTCTTCTTCTTCTTCTTCTTCTTCTTCTTCTTCATACTCTGTCTTTTTTTTCTTGTTCTGTCTGCTTCTTCTTGTTCTGTCTTCTTCTTCTTCTCCTTCTTTCTTCTTCTTCTTCTGTGGACCATTGTTGTCCATTTGGTCTGCGTTCTTCTTCTCCTTCTTCCTCTTCTGTCTTCTCCTTCTCCTTCTTCTTCTTCTTCTTCTTCTGTGGACCACTGTTATTCATTTAGTCTGTCTGTCTGTCTGTCTGTCTGTCTGTCTGTCTGTCTGTCTGTCTGTCTGTCGGTCTGTCTCTTTTCTTCTCTCTTCTTCTTCTTCTTCTTCTTCTCTTCTTCTTCTTTCTCTTCTTCTTCTTCTTCTTCTTCTCCTCCTCCTCCTCCTCCTCCTCATCCAGATTACTTGTACAGAACCTATGCTGGGTCAGAAACCAAGCTCTGAACGCTTTACAATTACACGGTCTTGTTCACATAATGGCTGTCTACCTCGGTAGAGCCGACAGAAGAGCTGCCTGCTTGGCGCTTTGTTCATTCGGTTCCCGTGTCATTCAGTTATTATCCGCCACTTTGATTTTCTTCTTTCATTCTTTCGATTTTTATTTTTTCAGATCGAGTGCCATGCAACGTGTATCGTGTCATCCATACCAACAATCAACTGGTCTGCTCTTCCGAAAGTTATTGAAGTTTTACGTATGTGCAAGCTGTTATGCGTACGTTCACACACAGAACCTCGGTTTATACTCTCATTCCAAGGATTTTCTGGGAAATGGAATCAGAACCGAAGTGAACTTCAAAGGAAAATCCGCTTGTACCGAAACGGCCCGGCAGAGATTCGAACCCGCAACCCCTGGATTACCAGGATCGCGAGTCCGGTGCTCTACCAACTGAGCTATTCCAGCCTCCCGTTAGATGTAGCTGGTGATGGTGTTCTGTTTGAGATGTTCTTTCGCATACAACACTTGACTTCAGTTGGATGTTCAGCCTTGGCATTTCCATATGCCTACAGTCTCATTTGTGTAAACTTCACTGCAGCCAGCCTGGATGTGCCCTCAGTGGTCGGCCAGGCTATAAACATGATGACTGGCCTGCCTGTGGACAGGACGAGCGGAAGTGCGGCTGTGTCTGATGGAGCGACTGGCCTGGACAGAGCGGTATGGGAGTTGGTGCTACTGACGGGGCAAGGAGCACGAATAGGAATCTTATATTCAGATTAAGGCAGAGCCCCATACTGAAAGGGGGGGGGGGGGGGGGGGGGGGGGGGTCATGAATGCATCATACAACATTCCTAATAGGTAACAAAATAAAATAATCGGGAGGCGGGGGGGGGGGAAAAAGTACAGGTACGTTACAAAAAGCGAAAAATACATCAAGATGTTTTTCTCCGAATTGTCTGTTTTGTTTGCTTCATAAATATACACGGCTAAATTCAAAAGTGTGTTCTCATTCCTTGTCGGTAGTAAGATAATTAGTCTGAAATTATATGGGTTGGTGGAATATTTGATTGAATACGTTTTATTCTAAGATCGTTCAGAGCAGGATAGCAAAACAACAACAAAAAATAGTATTTTACCTCTTCTCGCTCTGTTACAGAGTCGACATGTCAGTTTATTTTCAACAACATTACTATACCCGAGGCGATGGCATGCGATGTCAGACACGCCAAATCTAAATTTTGTCATCGATAAATCTCTTCATGTTTATCACAGTGTAATGTTCTAGCACATGCGTCGATATACTGAGGAAATATATCACTATTATACATTATGATCATGCCAGTCCTGCCATCTGCAGTCAACAATCATCTGTCTGACACAATTTAAAAAATTCTGATATATTTTCAATACCTTGGGGTATCCCAAACAAAACGGAGCACGGAATTTGAGACAAAAAAAACGTGCTCAGTTCTGGTGTGACTCTGATGTTTGTAGTGGACTGTTGTTAGTTACAGCGTCTGTCGGGTGAACCAATGCGGCGCTGTGGGGCTGTCACTAGTGGCCCAAATACCGCTCGCCAGTCCTCTCACTACGGAGTGACTACTACGAATCATCCGCACA
>JADBJO010006040.1:62500-67500 GCA_016801955.1 Conus betulinus
AGAGAGGAGGACAGGAAGAGAGAGAGAGGGAGGGGATAGAGTAGGGAGGAGAGAGAGAGAGAGGGAGATAGACTAGAGACGAGAGAGAGAATGTGTTTTGGTTGTGTGTTTGTGTGTGTGTGTGTGTTGTGTGGTGTGGGTGTGTGTGTGTGTTGTGTGTGCTGTCCAACACCATAAGGTCAAGAATTGGGAACCGTTTGTGTGGGAGGCAATGGCGCTTTGGTGACCATCTCAGAATGTCCCAGTGGCATGTCACGTTGCGTTGAACGCCACGTGCCGTCATTTCCAGTGAGTCTAGCTGCTAGGTGGTAGCTGCCCTGTGAAAAACATGGACCGGGGGAAGGCAACACGGAAAGCTGAGGGGGAGCTCTGGCATTCACCGGCAGAAAGGAACAGAGAGCCTAGCTGTGGCGGGGGGATTATCTGACTTTGAAGGGGAATGAAGCGAGCATCCTGCATGTGTCATGTAGGACTGTGAGCTGACAGGACGTGTGTGTGTGTGTGGTGGTGTGTGTGTTTGTGTGTGGTGTGTGTGTGTGTGTGTGTGTGTGGCGTGACCCGTTCGCGCCGCGCGCGGCGCGCGCGCGTTTGGTGTGTGTGTGTGTGTGTGCGGGTGGGTGTTGTGTGTGTGAGTCTGAGAGTGAGTGTGTGTGTGTGTGTGTTTGGTGGTGTGTGTGTGTGTGTGTGTGTGTGTGTGTGTGTGTGTGTGTGTGTGTGTGTTGTGTGTGTGTGTGTGTGTGCGTGCCGCGTGATAGAGAGAGCTTTACATAATCTATAAAGAAACAGAGAAAGAGCGAGTGCGAGGGGTAGAAAAAACACATACACACACGTACAACGCGCGCGCGCACACACACACACACACACACACCCACACGCGCGCGCGAGCGCTCGCGCAAGTACACACAAGCACCATACACACACACTAAGAGAGAGAGAGAGAGAGAGAAGAGAGAGAGAGAGAGAGAGAGAGAGAGAGAGAGAGAGAGAGAGAGAGAGGGAGGCTAATCGACGTACAAACTGATCTTTCTCTAATAATGTGGAAAAATGGAATAAAGCACAAGTTGGCATTTTTTTTTACAATTGGCCCTCAATAAGGCGAATCATAGACTAATCCAAAACTAAACTAACTCTGCAAATTGAAGGAGAAGTAGGTGCACATATAAGCAACGTACAATAAGATACTGGCAGACAGAGAGAGAGAGAGAGAGAGAGAGAGAGAGAGAGGAGAGAGAGAGAGAGAGAGAGAGAGAGAGAGAGAGAGGCGGCATGAAACTCAGGTGATACAGATAAAAAGAGAACAAAACTCAAAGTGAAGTATAACGTTCAGACGCCGTGAATAAATAATTTAATGATATTGATTAGCAATATGCACACAACACATCATCATTAATCAAACACAGATCAAACATGAGGAGATATGGAGAGATGATACGGTAGAGGACACACGACGAGAGAAGAGAGAGAGAGAGAGAGAGAGAGAGAGAGAGAGAGAGAGAGAAGAGAGAGAGACAGACGACAGACAGACAGACAGACAGGCAGACAGACAGACAACAGACAGTTGACAATGAGAGAGAGAGACAGAGACAGAGAGAGACAGATGAGGGGGTGAAGAGAGAAAGAGAGAGTGAGAGAGAGAACAAAGAAGAATATTAATTACAAATGATATGCTCTCGTAAAGTTTACAATAGGAGACAAACAACTCAAGAGAGGTTAAAATACAACTTAAAAAAATCAAAACGGAAAGACTAGATTTTAAAATGTCTATTTGAGGAAGTGATAACATAATTTTATGAACATGGCGATTTACGTCGTTTTTTTTTTTCCCCCCTGTCTGTAACATGAGCGAGTAGGGATTGGGGTGGGGGTGGGGGTGGAAGGAGATGAGGGGGGAGGGGGGTTCAACCCGAGGGAATTCTAAACATAAACCTACTTCGTTATTATTTCGGTTTTAGATTTTATGATAGAATATCACATTTTCAAGTCGGAATATGACAGCGTTAAAGATTTGAGCAAAACTCATCAGTAGTTTGAGAGTACGATTACTTGCGAATTCCTAAATCATAGTTGTGTCATTTACATGAAATTCGATATAATCGTGAAAGAAAAAAAAGTTTCACGAAAAGGTTGCAATCAAGGAAGTGCTTAATTTAAGATATTTGGTTTTATTTTGTTTGAAATGGTTTTATATAAAGTCCACATATGTTCCGACCTCGACAGGCTGTTTGTCATAACCTCATAAAACTTCATGGCAAACTATTTCTTCAAGAATAATGCCATTGATAGTGAAGACGACAGATATACTAGGAGGGTTCTGACGACGCTGTTGTCATACAGCAGACCACATTCAGTTAACTGAGTGATGCTCTTTTGTAATATCATAAATACCTTTTTCTGCTTTGGACACGTGCGCAAGAACTGTCTTGTCATTTGCGAACACATCACAAAGCAGCTTGGATTGAAATAATGGCAGATCATTTATGTGAATAGAGAAAAGTACAGGTCGTAGAGTAAAGCCTTGAGGAACACCATGTTTGAGAGGCTTAGGAGATGACTGACTTCATTTATCTCGACAAGCTGGTTTCTGTTGTTTAAAATGATGACTTTCAACTGCATTATTACATTACTGGATGCGGCATAAGCATAGCGTTTCTGGAATTGTGAAGTGTGTGTGTCAAATAATACGCTTCAGCGAAGTCAGCGAACGGAACACCGGTGAGCTTGCTGTAAATTCGATATCGGATACTCAGTTCTTCAACAGCGGGTGAAGGCCAGATGAGAACAAGAGTGGAAGTTTCCAGACTGATTTTAGGTGAAAAATAAGTTACATTTAGAGAGAGAGAGGATGAGAGAAAGAGGGAGAAGAGAGGGATAGGGAGGGAAGAGAGAGAGAGGGGGGGGGACAACAGAAAGAAGAAAAAAAAACACTGAAAAAGCCGCAAAAAAAAAAGAACAAGACAGAAGACAATACTACATACCCAGAGACAGCCCAAGAAAAAAAAAACCATGCTGACAGAGGAGGGAGCGCGCGTCTGGCGGCTAGAGGTATGAGTGAGAGGACAACGATGATGAGAGAGAGCATGTGTCGATGACAAAACGAATTCGGAAGTGACATGGAATAAATGGTCGAGATTGAAGGATCTACCCACGTGCGGGAGGGGAGTAAGAGGGGGACGAAAAGGGGAGTTGGAGAAGGAGAGAGTGGAGGTCATGGGAGAAAAGCAGGGAGGGGTGGGGGGGTGGGGCAGTACGCAACTAGGTAGCATCAACATAGATGAAACAGAGAACTAAGGGCCGTACATGTGCTCAAGGACAAAACGGCAGCAACGGTGAAGAATCATCGTTGGGGTTGGAATAGGGAGGAAGAGAACACAGAAGGAAAAGTGAAACAGGTAAGGGAAATTACAAGGGTAAAACTGGACATAAGCAGAAAAAAAAAGAGGTCAAAGGTACTGAGAGGAGACTACGAGACTGCCACACCAGGACATAAACGCCGTGGGGTTGGGGGTTGGCAGCTCAGCCAGAACAGACTGCACAGAACGGATAGCCAAGCGTTTCTGAGACATTGATTGATGGCGCTGCTATTAGGGAGGGGGTGATGGAAGTGTAATATTATACATGAATAGGATGTAGAAGGATCTCGATAAAGTGATAGAAAAAAATGAAAAATAAAAGTGTTGTCAATCAAGGGAATTGCAGTCAATAGTGCGGAAAAAGGGGAGCATTAGCGCTAGGTGAATGGGATAGGGAAGGGTAAGAAGGAATGGGTGGTTAGTGAAGAGGCAGGTTGGATGAAAAGGTGGCGCCAAAAAGGAATGAGTGAGAGAAAGAATAGAGCGAGCGACGCTGATGGCAGATGGCGGGCAGGCGACATGGGAGCAAGATAGATTTGAGCTGCGGAGAGTGAGAGTTGAGTGAGAAGTACTGGGGTCGTGGAGGTAACAGTTAGCTGATGGTGTGCTAGGAGGAAAGAGTTAGTGAAGAGTGCCGGTGATGCAGGAGATATAGAGAAAAGGAAACGCGGAGAGAGATATGGGCGGAGAGAAGAGAGGGAGGGAGGAAGAGGGAGAAAAAAACGGGGGAGGTAAGAGGGCCCCGCGTGAGGGGAAGGCCGATATGTGTTATGGGTGTGACTGAGTAACGCCCCCCCCGGGGTCCGGAGCGGAAGCCCGCCCGGACGCCCTCCCCGGCCAGGCACACCCGGGGCGCCCCCCCAGGCCCCCTGCCCATTAAATCGCTCGGGCCCCCGCTTTGGACTCTGTAAGTGTCCCCCCCCAGAAAGAACTGGGTGGCAAAGTCAGGGGTAAGGTGTTGGGGGGTTTATCCATCTCTACTTCCGCTCACCACGGCCTGAACCGCGTGGGTCCGCTTTATTGCCACCCCTTGGGCTTATACCATCACCCACCACCCGCCCTGCCCGCCCCACTGCCGCCCACCCCCCCGCGTCTCGCCTTGACCGCACGCAAGGGCCCCCGGGCGACCCCCGCCCCACGCAGGCACGCCCCCCACCCTACGGCCCCCCCCCCCCCGAACTAAAAAAATGCATTAATTTGGCCCGCGTAAAGTTGAGGATGGAAAGAAGTCTAGGGGACTGGAGTCAGGCGTTGTGCTTGGGCCACCCGCGGTGAAAGTGTGGATGTCGGGTTTTTGTATGTGTTGTGTGTTGTTGGTGTTTGGTTTGGTTTGGGTGTAGTTGTGGTGTGTTGTGGTGTGATTGTTTTTTGTGGGGGTAGTTGTATTAATTTTCTGAGTTCTTTGGTGAATTTTTTTTTTTTTTTTGGGGGGGGGGTGTCCTACCGTGTTGGGTTATTTGTTATGTGTCCTTAAGAATTAGGACGGAGACAAAACAGCAAAAATGCAGTTTTTATTGGCAAACCTAGGGATCCTATAATTTTCGACATCCTCTTCTCTCTTCTCAACTCTTGGGGCGCCCCGCTGGAGAAAGGTTCATCAGGTTGCTCCCGATCTGACGGCTGGGTGGCACAGACACTTACATGAAATAA